>WURT03152831.1:0-10923 GCA_009936505.3 Holothuria glaberrima
GTTTTTGGTGGAGGTCAAAGTTCATTTGAGGTCACTGGAGGCTAAACTGCGAAAACCTTGTAAATGGCTTGTAAACAAGATATCTCAAGATAGCAATGCCTGACACTTTTCATACTTGGTATGTAGATTTGTCATACTGAGAGGAAGAACCCTATTATTTTTGGTAGAGGTCAAAGGTCATTTGGGGTCACCAGACCTCAAAAGCCCAAAACCTTGAAAACACGATATCTCAAGATAAGAATGACTGACACTTTTTATATTTGGTATATAGATTTGTCAAGTTAAGAGGAAAAGCCCTATTGTTTTTGGTAGAGGTCAAAGGTCATTTGAGGTCGCTAGAGGTCAGAAGCAGAACACATTGTAAATACGATATCTCAAGGTAGGAAGCTTGGATAGATATCATTTGTAGTATGTGGATGTGTTATGGTGAGAAGATGAACCCTATTGTTTCTGGTGGAGGTCAAAGGTTTTTCTGGGGTCACCTGGGGTTAAAGTGTGAGAACCTTCTTAACACGATTTTTCAATGTAGAAAGCCTGGATACTGATTTCATTTCATTTGTGTTACATGGATGCTTTATGGTTGGAGGAAGAACCTTTTTGTTTTGGGGAGGTCAAAGGTCACCTGGGGTCTTTAGAGGTTGAAAAGCAAAATTTCCCAAGAATTCCCAAGAAAATCCCAACATTTTCTATGGCAAGGAATCACGAAGCCTTTGGGCTTTCTGCTTTTCCTTATTGTTTTCGTGAATTGACATAATTATTGTATTAAAGGCTATTTTGATTTTTACGCCATCTTGGTTGACTTGAATAGAATATTTCCTGTATGTTTATTTGGTACAAAATATTCGCCACCATTTTGTTTTTGGCAGACATTTTGTATAACTGACACCCAAAAGATTTACTGCTACCACTTGATTTCTTGTTAGGGGACCAAGACGTTTCAGGACATAGTGTCCACAGGAAAGAATCTGAAGCATTTACGACAAATTTTGGGCATAAGCGTGAAGACTTTAACTACCGTACCTTTACATGGCATTGAATGCGCAAGTAACATAGGCCCTACCACAAAATCACCCTTGTATCAAGTTGGACTAGCAGCCGACTCACTTTGATGTAACATTTCTTTAGAACAATAATTCCACCCAAACCTTCCCACGGGAACGAAAAATGAGACTCCAACCTATTATTGCTCTCCGAGCATATTAGCACATTAAAAACTTTTTAATAATGCTTACCTTAATTTAACATTGAAAATATTGTTAAAACACTCCCCTCCTAATTTCTCTTGTTTCCCGTCCGTATCTTCCTTTTTATTTAGTGCAATTCGTTCTTTTTTACTTTTTGACCTGCTTACAGGGGTTAGGATGCCTGAACACTAGCCTGTGGCTGTTTCATTAAAAGAGCAAAGCTTTAACATGAAAGTACTAAGGGTACCGGTACGTCTATGAGGACGGCTTAGAACATTTCCCTGGAAATTAGTTAGAAAATACAACGCTTAAATGAGACTTCCCTTATTCCAAGGGCCTTGCCAATCATGACTAGGACAATGGAATTTTCAGCATTTTCGATATAAAGAAAGGTCGGGCCTATTCGCACGGTGGAAAATCACCGTTCATACAAGCAGGCTCGCTTGCTCGCATGGTGGAAAATCATCATGCATACAACTTTATAAGTCTAGGCTAGGCAGGAATGGATACGTGCTCAAAGGTACGTACGTACGTGCTCAAAGGCCTATATGTGCTTGTGTGTATAAGATGCATAGCACGCAGTACAGAATGTGACTTTAGTTAGCAATTAGTGCAGTGGTAGTGTGAGCTGGGGCCGGGACTGGGCGTGACGAAATGCGGAGTGCTGGAACTTGGAAGTAGGGCTGGGCCTAGTGCTAGTGCGCAGTGCCAAGTCTGCAAATATGCATTCCGGACAAGATTCCTAACCTGTCAAGTGTCATCGGAATGGAGGTTGATTCCGAGTTTGACAGCTATGATGACCTTGAAAAGGCACTTTGATTTTTCACCGTGCGAGTAAGAGATCGAAACTGTTCGCACGGTGATTTTCCACCGTGCGAATAGCCACGACGATCAATAAATGTCAAAACGTCTTCAGAAAAGGGAGCACGAGCTGGTTCAGTTTCCTACCTTCCAATAAATCCATGCCTAACATGGTATCTATAAGAGACATACTTTGATATTAAAAGCTAAATGAAGTTTTATTCTTGTCCCGGACTCTTTTACTTTTTTTAATTTTCTGGTGAAAAAAGTTCTCTTTACAGTTTGAAATCAATTCGGGCTGCACAAAGAGTTCATGCAACCCTAACTTCCCTAAGGACAGCTTTTGAGAATTAAGGTTCTAGACCTGTAAGTCAGTGCCGGATTTACGGCGGGGCCCAGTCCCGGGCTCCCACATTTAGAGGGGAGGGTGTCTAAAAATACAGGCATAAGATCCCTTACCGTCTGTCCGTCGATGGTCAACATGAAAATAAGGACCTTTGTTCGGAACTCCACACTGAACAAAGATCCCATAAATACACTGGGCTCATAAGGATGCATGGTCTGCATTCTGCGGCATTTGCGTAACTTGTCACACAAGTAGACAAGTGACACCACAAACCCCAAGATCTCAGTGATAACAAATGTAACTTCTGTCAGTTTCGCACAAAACACAGTGGCGCCGGCACGGGGGGCTTGGGGGCGCATGGGGGCGCATGGGGCGACCTTTGAAAAAATACTGATTTTTTTTAAAATGATCCCCAAAGGGGTTTAAGTATAGATTTCTGTAGGGGGTATGGGTGAGGTGTGTTTTGGACCGAGTGATGGATCTACTGTAATCATTTTCTATCACAAATATTTCTCAAACTATCAAAATTTTCGCAAATGCTTAACAAACTATCAAAATTTTCGCTCCCTTCGCGCGCTTCAAACCTTTACACAGTGTTGTTCCTATTATCAGTATCTTTGGATAGCAACTCCCAGAGAAGTACAGCAGCAAAAGTTGAGAGCTTTATACGAATTACCAGGTAAAAGACTTGCTTTTTTGGTGGCCAATTGAAAGTGTTCCGATGCAGAGCCTAAATGCAGGTTTTGTCATGGAAATCTTTCATGGAACTAATCTGATTACATAGCAACACTTTTCGAAAAACAGATACATCTCCAAACATCTGTAAGGAGCTTGCATCAATATGGGATATTTCAGTCTAATTTTATGTGGAAGTTTGAAAGTACGTATTTGCCGTTATACATTTTGTAAAAATTTTTACCGAGACGCTTCGCGCGCAGCCATTGTCGGTATAGATGGTGATTGTTAATACACTTACGACGGAAAAGCATTCTGAGACGCCCTTGTTAGTTCTTCAACCCATTTTGCTATACCTATCTGGGAGGGTCTATTATCACCTTCCTGCACCTATACTCTCCCTCCGACCCATTCCCCATTTCTGGAAGCTGTTCGTCTGGATTTTCGTTTCAAAATTAGTAAAAATACGATGATTGTAAAGTGTTCGAGGCGTAATACATATTGTCATTTGGATATCAGGTAATAAGCATTATGTCTTTGCGCCATTTTATACAATTGATCCAGAGCTTCCAGGGCCAGATATCCTCTTCAGGCATCTGCCAGCCTATAGATGCCCCTTTTGTAATGCACAATGAAGGAAAGGAAACTTTTCGTAATAGTCCAAGAATGTTTCTGCGGACTCCACGCACGTATTTTGGGGTAAAACTTGGCCCGAATAGAAGGAAGTAATGTAGCCAAAAAAAGAGGGGGATTTAGGAGGTTTGTTGACTACCTATAGTCTCCTCTTTCACCTAAGCAAAAATAGTAATTCTCTAAATTATAGACATTTTCCAGTCAAATATGATCAGCTCCAAAAATATACAAAACAGCACCATTCTGCATCTAATCAACCTAAAACAAAAACAAAAATTTCTCAAAGGGGTGGGTTTCAACCCTTCCCTTAGACCCCTTCCCCACGACGGCACCTTTAGGCTAGTGTCTAAGGAAGGATCCGCATTTCTGTACACAAAAACGCACTCAGGACACATAAAAAGGGTGTAATTTACCCAAACATGAGAGTTTACATGAGGTAGCAGTGTTCACTATTTCCAACAAGGAGACTGCCCACACGCGGAAATGCGACCTTAGATCTCTGTTTTTCAAACGTGAAGGAAGCGTATACTGCATCGAACATTACTGCACTAGGAAAATCTGATCATGACCTGGTAATCCTTTATCCAAGGTATAGGCCAGAGGTCCAAACGCAGAAACCAAAGATTGTCACAATTCAACAATGGAGTCCTGACGCAGTAAACAGCCAGTCAAGCCTCTCTAGAATGCACTGACTGGGACATGTTCGTTAGAACATCTCTCACAGCTCCCTGGTTAAAACCTCTAATGACATCGATGAACTTGCAGAGACGGTCAGCAGCTATGTGAACTTTTGTGTGGAGTCTGCTGTCCCTAAAAAAAATCTATCCTAACAACAAGCCTTGGATCACGAGTAAAGTTAAGTCAATTATAAATCAGAAAAGGAGTATCTTTGGCAGAGGTGATAGAAGTGAATGGAAATCGATCCAAAGCAAACTTCAGCATTGTATTAAAAAGGAGAAAACGCTATATAAGCGTAAGACTGAGAAGTTTTTCACAGAGAACAATATGAAACACTTTTGGAGCGGTATGCGGTTAATGAGCGGTTTTACAGATAGTAGCAGGAATGTGAGCCAGCTCCCTGGTAACTCTGTTGACTATGCCAATGAACTTAACCAATTTTATAACAGATTTGATTGTAATGATTTTTCTTCACAGACTGATAGTTTATGACGATCTTTAGAGACTAGTATGGATACTGACCCTTTTTTATGTGTAACATGAAGAGATGTTTATCGGGAATTCTCCAGTTTGTATGTTTCGTAAGCCGCTGGTCCTGATCAGCTCTCCCCCAGGATTTTAATACTTTGTGCTAATCAACTTGCCAATATTTTTATGTATATTTTTAATCTTTCATTTCGTTTAAGAAAAGTTCCCGATATTTGGAAACGTTCGTGTATAATTCCAGTCCCCAAGAAACCCACCATCACTTGCATGAATGACCTTAGACATGGTGCCCTCACCTCTGTCGTAATGAAGACATGTGAACGTATTGTTTTAAAACGACTCAAGCCATTGGTGGATGCACACATAGATCCACTTCAATTTGCCTATCAAGCTAAACGAAATAATGAAAATGTTATCCTGTATTGTTTGGAGAAAATATATTCCCACCTGGAAAGTACAAACTTGGGTCACTCAGCAAGAATTATGTTCTTCGATTTTCCCTCTGCATTCAATACAATTCAACCGCATATTTTGATTAGAAAGCTGTCTGAAATGAATGTTCCACATGATTTTATGTTGTGGCTTTTTGAATAAAACAGATCCCAATATGTGAAGATCACATCATCTAACAATGTTTCAAACATGATCACTTCAAACACCGGTGCACCCCAGGGTACAGTTTTAGTCTCTTTCTTGTTTATACTCTACAGCTCTGATGTCAGATCATCAAGTGATTGGTGTCCCTTAATTAAGTTTGCAGATGATACTGCTCTGATTGGTTTGATTAAAGGAAATGATGATAGAGCTTATCTAGAACAAATTATAGTAAGTGTTTTGCTGGTTACTGTGACACGAATTTTCTTGAGCTTAATGTAAAGAAGACAAAAGAGATGATTATAGATTTTCGGAAGTGTAGCACTGAACCAAATCATGTAAACATGAAAGACAATGTTGTAGAACGAGTTACTAGTTATAAGTACCTGGGTGTAGTGTTAGATAACCAACTTGCTTAGCATGAAGAAATCGATTATTTGGTGAAGAAATAAAATCCTAGATTATACTGCTTCCGTAAACTAATTAACTTTAATGTTTACCGTCGTATCCTTGACATGTTTTATAATTCAGTCTTGTGTAGTATATGGATGTATTGTATTGTCTGCTGTGCCGGAAACGTGGGTAGGGTAAATAAGAAACGGATCGATTCCATTATCAATCAGGTAAATCGTGTGTTACCAGTTTCGCAGCATACGGTGGACTCCTCCTACCAGCGTGTTTTGGAAGTTAAGCTGAGAAATATTCTTGACGATAGTACACACCCCCTGCATTTGAGTCTTTATAGCGCCATTATCCCCCATAGTGGTAGGATGAGGCTACCGTATGCTGCCACTGGAAGCCGACACAGATCATCTTTTATTCCACAATGTATTAAATTATTTAACAATAGTTTTAATAGATAGACTTTAATGTTTTATCATTTATACACCTTATACATTTAATTCATTTGGTTTTCCTATAAATAATATAATTTACTTTTTAAAGTACTATTACTTTTATTGTTGTATCATGTTTCTATTTGGTTTTCCTATTTCATCATTTACTGTTTAATTTCATATTTCTTTCATTTTTGTATCATTTCTATCTCTGTAGTCATGTACTTCTTATTATCTATCCTTTTATTTGTTTATTCCTTTACATTTGTACGTCTGTAATTGCGAGTGTACAATTACCCTTCGTGGGATAAAATAAAGTTTTACTTGACTTGACTTAACTTGACTTAACTCCGATTGCTCCTCTCCACCCAGGTGCTAATTGGGTACCTGCGAAATGTAACCCGTCATTTGGCCCTGATCTCGAGCTCCTGCCTTGCCCGCTTTTGTGTGGGGGACGAGTTACGCTGATGACCAGTGGGAGTGGAATGTAAAGCGCCTTGAGACTGACTTTGTCGGTTTAAGGGCGACAGTTCGTGCTAATTTAAGCACTTGACACTTGACATTAAGGCGACAGTTAACGTGTCGCCTTGTTATTTAGGAAATCGGCTTAAATTGTTCGTCCTTCTCTAAAATGTATCTCTACAAAATTTGGGTAGGGTAGGGTTAGAAAAGTTGAAATTTTTATGTACAAGTCAATGCAACTGTTGCCCTAAGGTTCAATCTACGCTGGTTATTATTGTTATTGTTATTATTATTGTCGTTGTCATCGTCGTCGTCGTCATTATTATTATCAGCATGGATTAGACATTAAGGCGACACTTGACTTTAAGGCGACATTAAGGCGACAGTTTACGTGTCGCCTTATTATTTAGGTACCATTTAGAAAAATACTTTTAGTGTCGGAAATAGGCTTAAATTGCTCGTCCTCGTCTTAAACATATCTCTACCAATTTTGGTTAGGGTAGGGTTAGGGGTAGGGTAAGGGTTAGTAAAATAGAAATTTTGGTGTACAAGTCAATGTAACTGTCGCCCTAGTGTCCTATCCACGCTGGTCGTTGTCGTTGTTGTTATTATAATCATTATCGGCATGGATTAGACATTAAGGCGACAGTTCATGCTAATTCATCGACATTAAGGCGACACTTGACATTAAGGCGACAGTTTACGTGTCGCCTTATTATTTAGATAACATTTAGAAAAATACTTTTATTGTCGGAAATAGGCTTAAATTGTTCGTCCTCGTCTAAAACATATCTCTACCAATTTTGGTTAGGGTAGGGTTAGGGTTAGAAAAATAGAAATTTTGGTGTACAAGTCAATGTAACTGTCGCCCTAATGTCCTATCCACGCTGGTTATTGTCGTCGTCGTCGTCGTCGTCGTCGTCGTCATCATCATCATCAGCATTATTATCATTATGATTATCATTATCATTATTATTAGATTGGGGGACCTGGCTGGCATTGTATATGAAAGGTTGAGCATATTACCGTATTAGAATCGTTGTAGATATGACAGGGAGTAATCAAACGCTACAATGTAATATATTTTTATGCAGCTGGATAGTTAAGAGAAAATTCAGGGTGTAGGGATAACATCATTGAATTGTTAATCTCTTCATCCAGTGTGATTACTCACCCGATCCATAATATTTGACACCAAGCAGTGCTTTTAACCAGGGGCTTCGATTTGATTTTGGAACTTGGGGGATGGGGAGGGACATCTGGCTTAAAACTTCTATCCTAGTGAGGAGCCAAATGATGCAAATTGGTGCCAAATGTTTCAATACTTGGGGTTGCTATGAAAACTGGGGTCTATTTCATTGCCCAAAGGAAAATCTGCATGCGGGCTCAGCCAGGGTGTTACGCTTGGATTGCCGACATTGGTGCCAAGCGCTCTGACTGGGGTCAGCTACTCTAAGCCCCTACAGATGCAATAGGCTGCCGAAAAGACACCGAAACCAAAATATATGGCGCGCGAAGGGCGCCGAAAAAATGGGGTTATATTGAAAAAATTCATCTTTTTGTTTTCATTAAGAAAAGTTGAAAAAGTTTGGGTTTTTATTGATAAATCTGCCCAAGAGCACACCAAGAAATTTAGTGGGGCGACTGCATGGTCTTCGTTGGGGAGTACATTCCTCATCCCACACATTAAGGCTCTCTGATGAAACTGAGAATTTTTTTTTTCTTACAACGTATATTTGCCACCATGGTGAGGATGAGAAAAGAATCTTCTAGAAGATAGGAAAAAGAGGTTAGAACTTCGCAACGTTGCATTTTCGTGTTTCCCTAGAATCACGACTTCAATATTTGTGGAACCTTTAACGTTGAATAAATCCAATATGTTTGAAATGGCAGGCGTTACAGCTAGATAGAACTTAAGATGAAAGCGCGTGCAGCGCGCAATTTATTTTAGAAGTTGTAGAAAAAATTGTTACAGAACTTACTGCCTACGGACCTGATAAAGAGCCATGTGGAGAACTTTCTGAGCATATCAACACTACGACGGAAGCACAGAGGCCGGTTAGGACCAATCAGGGTTAGGATTAGGGGTAGGGTTTTAGCCAATCAGAGTTAGGCTCTTAATATACAACATGCATATGCATGTTTCAATTATCACACATTTTCTAATGGATATATCCTTCTGGAAAAGCACACTTCTAACGGATGTATGCGAAGGAAATGCATGCCTTTGTTTATGAAAATGCATTTCCTCATGGATACAACCCTTACTTTTCATCTAAATATGATAATGTGGTGGATCAAATGCTCACAAATGAGCAAAAGCGTACAAATTTTCCTAACTGATTGTGCCTCCGTCATCCTCTCAATGTCTTCACCACTACTCGCCTACTGATAGTTTTTTGGTTACCTCAGTTTCAGGTCACAAAAAGTGTGTGTGTGTGTGGGGGGGGGGACAAATGTGTTAGAGTCCCCTCCTCTCAAAAAAGTGGAGGTGATATGTCCACCTCCCCCCCCCCAAATCGACGCCCATGCTTATAACCTCAAAAGCTTTGAATAGTTTGTTAATAGACTTGTTACAGAAATGCTGTGTTTGAGGTTTCATGTCTCGACGACGATGCCACATCCTACTAGGCTAAGTTTACACAACGTTTTCAGTGCCAGCCCAATCTGCTTTTAATTCGGATAATCCTGTAACATCGAAGCAAAGCAACAACCCAAAAACCATTTCGTTCTATTGTGGAATTGTACGGACTGATCACGCACTTTTAAACAACAGAAATGCCCTCTTCTTTAATTCGAACCAGAAGTCAGGCAACCATTTCGATTTTTTGTCTGGTTTCCTAGAGCGAGTTTTAACAGGGAGTTGCTATTTGGATCTAACCATTGATAACTTTAAAGGAAGGTATTCCTCTCATTGTTGTCTCGAGGGCCTTTTCGAGGGAACTACCTTATGAAAGGTGACCTCAAACTGAGGGGAAATGAACAAGCAGAATCGCATGAAGTGAATAGGATTAGAAGGTGTCTATATATTCTCTTCAGTTCGAGGCTACCCTTTTCGACAGTGGATTGTAGAATATACTGGAAATCACTGTCTCCCTGGTTAGAACGTTCTAAGAGAAATCAGCTGTGAATATCCCGAGGCATTTATCCGTATTTGGTGGCAGATTACAGTAAGATAAAAGTGAATACACCTCCTTGCAGGAAATTTTCAACGCAGTGGTTCCCAACCTAATCAGTTTAACGCCCTTTTTCACCGAATGAACTTGGGCAAACGCCCCTCCCATTTCATAACATATATAGGCTATATCACCATGAATTACCCACAGAAAAGAGTAAAGGCACTTGTTAAAATAAGAGGTGCATAATCGTTGTATGATGTGCCCGAGCGGGTCTCCTACTTATGAATGACCGATATTGCTCACCGGTACAATAAATGCCCGACCTGTGTGAACGGTTACCCGTGATCTGTTATTGATTGCCCTACCTGTGAACGAATGCCGGCGACTGTGAATGGTTGTCTGATCTGTGAATAATTGCCCGATTAGGAAAGATTTTCTTTTAAGGCCTAACGTTAGGCCACATCCGTAATGATGACTGTAGAGAGATCTGGACATGAACGTGAGGGGTGTTAATTTAGTTATGTGGTTGTTGGGGATCGCGTGTAATTTACTAGCTTCTTGTGAATTGGGATACCAGGGTATACTACTTTAAGTTAAGGTGAATGTTGTCTAGGGAATGGGTGTATGGGGAAGAGGAACTCCCTTCCTCTTTTGAAAAGACCGTAGCGTTTCGATTGAAAATATAATGTCACGTGTTTAAACTTTAGGGTTGTGTTAACATTTCAAAAAAACAAATCAAAAAGGACAACGTGCATTCTTGAAGGCGTATGTATGTCAGTCTCGGTGCACGGAATTAGTGTGCAGTTACAGAGGGCGCCGATACTGCAGGGGCACCATTTACTAGCTAATTCCTCTTTGCCGAAGGCCCCACCAGAAGTTGGTAATTGCTGGAGCATGATGGGGATGATATTTCAAGCCCACGCGAGATAGCCTTTGCGGCTATTGCGTTTTCCCTCCCTTTACGATAGGGCCTTTTTAAAGAATTTTTTAGTAGGGGGCATGTTACGAAAGGGACCATTTTCCCCGCTGCGCGTGAAACCAGCCGCGAAGTGCGAAGTTAGCGGGTGGAGTCCAGGGGCAAAGCCCCTGTGGGGGTCCAGGGGGCGAAG
>WURT03152842.1:0-10923 GCA_009936505.3 Holothuria glaberrima
TCACAATACAGTTTTCATTACGTGTGTTTGATATTGCTTTACTGTCTGTCCCGATGAGATAACGAAATTTAAGGCAAGTGATCAGTTTACGACGAAAAGATCGGAACAAAACCTTTTGAGTGCGAAACATTGAACTTATGTGCCGCATTTGCTCAAACAGTAAGCTAATTTTAAGCTCACGGTGTTTGCTAAACATACCGTTGATAGTTTTTCGTGGAATTACTTTGCCGTATTACAAGTGTTATGGCGGCCCCCAAGTAGGCTTCATAGGATGTCAAGAAGGCAATGGCTGTATTACGTTGCGTCGTTAGAGTCAGGCATCTAGCGCCTTGGGCGCTAACACGCACTTGTGCGTACATGTAACGAATAGTTTTTACAACTGAAACGTAAAAGTGACAGAATACACAAAATGTATACAATGTTGTTTTAAGAACCAGTTCAGATGTTTGTTTCGTTATTATTTCCAAATAGAAAATCTTGCGCGATGTTATTGTTCCACAGCCTCGTACAAAACAGAGCTGTAACATCCAAGTCCGGACTCGGACTCGATTCCGTTTTTTGCCGGACTCGGAATTGGCCCGGAATGGGAAGTCACGGAATCGGAATTGGCCCTGAATGGGCTCAGCTGAACTCGGACTATGAGCCGGTTCCGGTGGAGTCCACAAGAAATGAAAGTCCCATAATGTTACCTGGGCAACATTTTATCGGTGCACAATTTAACAAGTACATGGTCACATACATTCAACTAAATTACAGGGTCAGTCAGATTATGAAACTGACCCATAAAAGTGCCCGTTTTTATCATAAGTGTAATTGTAAATAGTACAAATTGCATTTGTATGAGGCGCTACATTTTCAAATGTCCTGACTCGGAATTAGAAAACTTGGAATAGGAATTGGCTTGGGATAGGAGGGTACTGGGAATTGGCCCGGAATGGTGGCCAATGGAAATGGAATTGACTCGGAATTGGGTTAGGTGGACTCGGTTACAGCCCTGGTTCAAACCCTCCGAGTATCAATGTGCACACCAACCAAAGAAACTCCTGTTGTGAAAAACCTGCGGCATGCCGGTATAGGCTGTTACAAAACGTGGTCACACAACGATTTTTTAATGTTTAGTGCGCATCCAATGCCATCCGAAGATGACACAAATTCAGTATTGCCTTAATTCTGTAGATACGAGATTCCATGGGATTCACAGCAACCGAGGTGCGCTGCAAAGACCCTCGGCCAAAGCCTTAGGCTTCGCTGGGTTCATAATTTGAATGTAACCATCATTTTCAGACGTGTAATCCCGCCCGAGGATCATGGTATGGACCACTATCGTACGTATATAGACCAAGTGCCCTTGATTTTTAGACCGAGAGACTTAACGGTCTCAAGCTTATTGTGGCATTTTATAGTTCCTACATGAAAATAATTTTTCTCATAGTTACATACATTAATTGTTAATACCTGCATCAAAATCCCACTCCTTACTCAATAATTTTAAAAATGGGTTGCTCAAAAAAAAAAAAAAAAACTCCCTTCAGGTTCCCTCAAATTCAACGAATCTGATAACAAGTGGGCAACTTGTCTCAGGATACTTTTTTGTTCTTCACAATTGAAAACCTTGTTTGTCCTGGAAATTTGAAACCCTTGGAATGTATAGATATTTTGCACGTGTAAATTTGGTTTAAAACTGTTCCATTTGTATGGTATAGCAGGAGGTATGAAGCACTCCACATAGCGGTATCCACATTATAAAGAAAAACAAAAGCTGTGTCTGACAAACCTGCACAAATTACATAGCAGATTTTTCACCATGCAGACGAGACTGATCATAGCATTTCTTTATAAATAAGTATCTTCTAAATACAAAATGCAACCGGCCGAAGGTTCGGGATTCAATCTCCGGCTGGGAGAAACTTTATGGTGGGTTTTCTGTCCAAGAGCAATCTACGGTTTTTCCACGTGAACTAGCCTTTGAAAAGAAACTAAAGTTGACAAAATTGTTACTGGGAGAGCCACGCTGCGTGAAGCTGTCATGCATCTAGCCATAAGCTTTTCCCACATTTGTGGTCGTTCAGCGTCGTAAAATAACTGCCCTCCAAGGCCTGAGTTATTAATTATATAAATAAGATGATGTTGAGAAAGATTCTCAGTGCCTAATAATGAAAATTTTACTGCATATTTTGAAAAATTCAAATGTGGATATCAGTTTATGCTTTCAATTTCTAAAGAAATAATGAAAATAATAAACTGACCGGCATGCTGTGGTTATATTTCACTCTTTATTAACAAAATACTATTGTGAAGCACGGTGGCTTAACTTATATACATACAAAATAATAATTATATTGTAAATAGTATAAAAACTGGGAAACATATTACCGTTATTAATACTATCCATTTGCAAATAAATTTAATTCGTATCAATTAACGCATCTTTATCAGATATTGCATTACAAAAGATTCAAGATTTTCGTTCAAATTTAGTATCAACTGCGGAAAAGTGAACACTGATTTCTTTAGCGAGGCAGGTTCACAACTTACATTAAGGACATTGTTCAAAAAACAACCGCCCATATAAAATTGCAGATAATGTCACGTAAATAGGTTTGACGGTACACTTTTAGTAAATAATAGCAATGACTATGCATACATACGAACTGCATACATGTTCACAAGTTGATTTCACTTGGGACGTTAAGAACACACTGCCGTACACTGCGTTGTAAATATCAGGCTGCTAATAATGACATAACAGAAATGCCGTCCAACTTGCTACAATGTAAACAAAACTGATTACGTATATGCACAGCCTCTGCAATCTTTAGCGAAATTCCCAACCTTCTTAAGAGCTAACGAATTTTACTCAAAAAAGGGGGTCTGGGTGACGTGTCGGATGTCAACCAATCCCTCAAGACAGATTACTGCAAATATACTTGAAAAGTTTTATGTGCTTGATTCGTCTACACTCCAAAATGCATTACAAATGGCGAAAACCGTTACTAAACATAGACTAACCCTTACGGGAAGTATTCATTCGAATCTGGTTCTATTTATTTTATTCTACACCACTAGCTTTGGGAATTTTTCAACTCAAATAAAGACACTTTTCCAAATAGCAATTACAAAGGATTGTGGGATCGAGTTTTGGAATGTGTAGTTTTTAGCCACAATACAATACCATTGACAAAAATGATAGTGATCCCTATATGGTCTATTCAATAGTATGTAGAAGTTACACCCCATATGCTGCACTTAGGGAAGGAGCAGAGGTGGGGGGGGGGGAAGAATTGCATTTTGGGCCTACAAAGTCACACTGCTCACACAAAAATATCACTGATTAATTATGGAACACTGTCCTTAACCCCTTTACTCCTGACTGCAGTTCCTTTTTCACTTTGTCTTTCATCCAATTCAACTTTCAGTACATTTTTAATGTCATCTGTGGTCATCTTGAAAGCTGTATACTACTCACATCAATTAGTTACCCAGTTAGTTTGGGCAACTAAAAACTGAAAAAAAAGATACTAATAAGTGAAAAAAGGAAAAAGAAATAAATAAAAAACCCAAGATGGTATGTAAATTGAACAGGATTGAAAATTTATGTTTATGTCGGTCAATCACTGTGAGCTTTAAAGTCAGGTTTTGCATACTAAGGGCTAAATATACTTAGTGGAAGTGACATCATATATTTTTTACAATCATTCTTAATATTTTAAGGTACAAATGCATCATTCTTAAAACAATTTCTACAATTCAGCACCACAAGTATGCCACATGTATGGTTCATCATTGAAACAGTACTACATACAAAGTCTGGCAAACAGTAAGCCCTCCTTACCTACCTATCCACAAACACTGCCATTAACACTGCCATACCAAGCAGAGATACAGAGAATCAATATCCCTATCTAAGAAAATCATAGTTAATTTTACCCCCTAAAGACTGCAGTGCTGCAACAGATTGATTGAATTCATATCTTGTTTTGGTTTATTACGTTGTCTCTAAAATTCTTTGGAGTAGGAGGAAAAAATTCTTCAACCACCCCTTTCCCCATTTACTTTTAAAAATATAATAAAATGCCAAAGTTGACAACATAAAGGAAATTTTGTTACAACGAGAGCTGCAAAAACTCAATTAACTTTAAACACACAACCATCTCCAAAACATACAAAAATCGCAAAATACTTTTAGAAGAAATTCCTGAGCTCATAATTCTCTTCCCACCCCTTCATGATCAAAAGAAGATTGTATGGTACAGGTATTGCAGAAAACAAGTGACAAAGAACTATTCTTTATGTACCCATCACCACTTGAAATTATGAAATTGGAAATTACAAACTATGAACAACAATAACAGAACATTTGGCTAACATGAATAATCCATCCTGTCCTCTTGATGAAAAAAAAAATATTTGATTTCAGTCATTTTATTACCAAGTTGTGACATAAATAATAAGAATACATACCATCACACCATATTCAGATGCTCATTCATACTGAACCTCTACAAACGATATGTATTGAGAGCAACATACAAAAAGTTATAAATTTGTCCTCATGATAAATAGATATCACACACTTCAGGTTTGTTTATTTTCTTAAAATTTTCAAATTTCTTTAAGAGTGAATTACTTACTTTGCAAGGGCTTTTATTATTATCTGAAAGCATTCTTGCTGCACCTCATTTAGCACTTTTAATGTCCCACATAGAAGAATGAAGATGAGAAATCCTTTCTCATTCTCATTTACAAATGTCAGAGATTCTCGATCCCAATTATTATTCATTAAAAAGACAAATTGTTTTAATTACCCTCTCTCCAGCTGTCATATCAACATGAAAAGGATGTGATATAAACTGTGTAGAAATGGAATGTAGTTGGTTATGATCGAACTCATGGTGAGTATGCACTCATACTCACACTAGGACATACTTGCCAGTCCTGCATAAACTTGTGAGGGTAGACGTGTACTGATACTCACAAATTTTTAATTGAGGCATTAATGCAAAAAATGTGCATCAGTCAATGCATTCATACTCAAAGTTTGGCACGTATGCTTGTATTTACACTCACTCTTAGAATGGATTCGCAATGATACTCACACACAGGTATGAAAATGTGCATTAGTCCATGCTTAACTTACAATGAGAATGTTTTCATACTGACATTTTGGTGCATTTGCCTGTACTCTTAGAATGGAGGTATTCATATGAAGACTATACTTAATTATAGATTGTCAGATTTGAGAATTAGTGTTCATACAAAATTTTGTAAATACTCAAGAAGAGAGGCCTATATGTACTGGTACCCATACTCAGAAGAAGAACTAAAGACATGACACTGAATCACTCATATTCAATAGTTGGAAGTGTACTAACAACCTGACACATCATACTCTAGCATACTTATAACACTGTACTCATACACAAAATGTGCAATTTATGTAAACATTTAACAGAGGGTATACGTACAAAAGGACATGATTGTCAACTGGTTGTCAACTTCCAGACAAACTTTAAGAATGACGTCAAATATTTATCTGAACAATGTATGCCAAAGTTTACATTGCAGGTCTGCTATTAAGTGAGTTGGCTCTGGTTATACGTACTAACCACCACCAATATGCACCCACTATGCAGTTTTAGTACAATGAAACACAGATCTTGTCACCCTCATTTAGATATCTTGTAATGTGGTGAAAGTCTATCCTCACACTTTTCTCTTCCATCCCAACGCACACACATTCATTCTACAAATTAAATTCTGCAATACTTGCCCTCCCCACTTTCAATACCATAGATTTTCATTTCTCAACTGTCATTCCCCTCCATTTACCTCCCCAGTTGTTATTTCTATCCATTTCTATTCCCCCCCCCCTAATTTCCCCTCACCCTTTCACATTAAAACAAACTTCTCATCCAATTCTTCACCCACCCTCATTACTTTCAATTTCCTTGTTCCAAATTTCATTTTGCATGCAATTATCTTCATCCTACACTTGTATATCTTTCCTACACATACTTTATCCTAACTTTCCTCAGTGTTTCTCCATTCACCCGCTACCTTGCCCATATTATTCCCTGCATTTACCTTAAATTTCACAGCTTAGGTAAACAATATTTTTATCTCAATTATCCAACCGACTGGTTTGCAAGTCAACACTTATCTTGGAATCCTACATGCTAATGTTACTACACATACCTCATAAAAAATACAATGTCAGAGGGGGACTAAACTACTCCTGTTTCTTTCAACCCTCCCCTTCCCACTTCATTACTTACAGTTCTGCTCCCCTCCCTCACCATTGGCACAAGGTTCTTTGGTAACAGCGGGTGCTATCTTCTTCTTCTGGTGGGATGCAGCATGTGACTTGATGCTTATTAAACGTTCCACCATGGATCGACCATACTTGATACGACTGTAGAGATCTCGAGAGCATCCATATTTCCTAATGAGTTGGAAGCGATAAGTACGGAAGTCTCTCTTCTCATCAATGTAAGTGACGGCTCCCATCAGCGGACATACAATGATCTTTGTGTGATCATTGAAGAAATTTACCTGCATGCGAAAGAAATCAAACAGAGTACCTGAATTCATGCAGTCTGACAATATTGTAAGCTATGGTTCCACATATAACAACTGTGCTCTACAAGTATACTGAACCTGTTATTAGGCATGCAAAAAAACTAATGCAAACTCTTTAAGAGAATTAATGGTTTACCAAAATTTTAGTTTCAATATGGATGGGTGAAGAATTGAATAAGAAAGGAAGTTTTAATGTGGAAGGATGGAGAAAATGGGGGGGGCAGGGGGATGAATGGTTTAAGCCAAACTTTAGTTTTTATATGTACAAGAGGGTCTATTAAAGTTCAAGAATTCTGCCAAAGTTTCCATGAGGCTCCCATGAGACATTCTCAATACACTAGCATGTGATAAAGTTAAAATGTTTCCACCCAAATAATAATGTGTCACTTTCACGAATGATGTCTTCTTCATACGATGATAAGCAATACTTTGTTTTTACTGTTTTTAAATCTATTGCATTGATGTATGAGATTTTGAGGAGGAAATTGGTTGGATAAAAGTTGAAAGAAAAACATGACAGTGTTGTCTGGCTACAATATCACCTGTGCTTGCTGAGTTTACTGTGGGATGAGAATGTGATAACTCCATCTGCTATAATATCTTGAAAACAGCTATATTATGAAGCAAATGATTGCAAATTTTTCCGAGAATGTTTGAAAAAAAGTCCTCTTTAAAGTAAAGATTTTTTTTTAAATTTTTGGCTTCAAACTCCTCTTTTAAGGGACA
Organism: Holothuria glaberrima; assembly: GCA_009936505.3. Classification (NCBI taxonomy): domain Eukaryota; kingdom Metazoa; phylum Echinodermata; class Holothuroidea; order Aspidochirotida; family Holothuriidae; genus Holothuria; species Holothuria glaberrima. The sequence goes on from WURT03152842.1 coordinate 7,306, forward strand.
CATGTCATTACCAAAATTTGTATTTATGACCCCTACATACATGGATATGTCACATACATAGAACCTGGATATGCCTCCTACATGAAACCTGGATCCATGCCCTACTTACTGGATATGCCCCCTCTACATCTGGATATGCCCCCTGCATAGCTGGATATGCCCCCTACAGTACATACCTGAATATGCAAAATTATGCATGTCAGACTTTTATAATACTTCCCTAGGCTTTTGGTACAAAGTTTTTAAGTTCATGCTTTAGGGCTAGATGGTTCACCAGTGGTATCAGTGTTATGCATTATGTAAGTTCACAAGTGTAATTAAAAATAGCTACTACGTAGTGAAGGAAATAAGATCTGATCTGAAAGATTGAAGGGGCTTCCATTTTTTTTTTCATAATGTTTACAAGACTGCAAAATTAACTCTTTACATTCTGACCTGCCCTTCCACCACCTTACTCAGAGTGTACTTTTGAAAATGTGCAAAATGTTTGATCATCAAACAACTGTCATTCATCCCACCTCGAAAATGCCTTTGTGGATTTTTGATGTATGTCTGTAATATAATCTTGTGAACAATTACAAAATACTGTAGATGATCAACTAGCTGAGACTGCAAAGTGAAGTTGACCAGGTGCCAAGGCTCCTTTATCTGATGTCACACTGTAGAATTTGTCTTGAAACTAGGGCTGTCATAATACAGCAGAATGGTATTGTGATTATTGCTGTCAAAAGTATTACAATACAACAAACACAACATTGTATCGTGATATTAACCAACCAAAGCTGAACCTGTGAATATATTAATTTTACACTTGATAAATTTCAAACTCTTAATTGATTGATTATTTTTGTAACTATTCTGTTTATGTAAGCAGCATGACATGCATTTGAAAACATGAAAAACTGAAATAAACGTTTATGAGTATTGTTTAAAAACACAATGTATTCGTTTGCTGAACTACCTTCTTCCTTTTTTGATATCGCGACACTTAAATTATGTTCAGTATGTATCACAGTGGGGAAACTAGTATCGCGGTTATAGATGAATCATGACAGTCCAACTTGAAACACTTTGCAACTATATAGATTCTTTCCTTAATGGCATAAATTTAGATCTACTGTTTCGCTGAAAAACACAGCAAAGTTACAACATGATTGTACAAGCATAATGAAAAAATAACCTCCACAAAATCCAGTCACAGACTGTCAACACTCCCAATTAAATGAGTGTTTTCCTACCATTCTCAATTGACCTCATGATAACCATAGGCCTTGAAATCTCCTGTCAGCTTGGATCACAGAATGCTTTGTTTATTTTGGCTGACCGGTTCATAAGTTGTACAGGCAATTTGTTGCAGGCAAGTGGCTGGCTATTTAATGGCTGGGTAGTTTACTGCTTGCTGTCAGGTTTACATTTATCACCCATGTTAAAGTGTAACTGAATGTTATTCTTCCTGATTGATGTTGGTTGGGTTGGTTAATGGGCAACCACAGTTATCAGCCAAAAACTATGGTGGTCAGGTGCCCTGTCTCATGGAGGGATAATTTGCCTAATGAGTGCAATCCACTCTAAGTTGGTGAAAGTGTCATTATATAAACTGTAGTACCTGCATAGTTCCATTGCTCAGATGTAGCACGATGGCACTCCGCGTACGGAACCAGGAGTTGAGGTAAGGAAGTCTGACCATGTCATCCGATTCCCTAGGAGTCATTGCTGCCCCGGTCTGTATCAAAGAAGAGCATGAGGAATAAATGAGTTGGAAAAATGCTTTAAGGCAATACATCATGGGATGGGTCAAAGATCAAGTGAACCACTTACCTTGGCAAAAAAAGTTGTCAAGGGACAGTTGACCTTGTGACCCCACCAGAACTACTAAATTACCCAACTGGCTTATTATTAGTAACACAAAAATGCAGCAAAGCTCTATGCAGTTTAATACACATTTATCAACTTCACTTCAAAGATGACTTTGTGGTTTTGAAGTTTTTTCTAAGGTGCAAAACTTTAAAAGCTTTAGTGCATGCGCACCAATTTAAGTTACAGCCATACAAATTGAAGAAAGGAAGAAGGATGTAGTGTGATCTGGACTAAGCCACTCATCTAGCTATCTGTACAGCAAGAAAGCAACAGAACATAATACAAACAAACATTACATCATTACTTTTGCCCCACTTATTAATGGGGGAAATAAAAGTTTAAAAGTCATGAGTACATAACTAAAACTTTTAGCAACATGTCCCATCACTGATTGTGAAAATTTCTCTTAATCTTTCAAAAAATGGTGAAAATGACATTTAACTTCCTGCATAGAATGCACAATGTACGTATGGAGAAATGCAAATCACCTGGCATTTTGCCATCCAGCAGAAGTGGCCTCACTCATTTTGTAGCTTCATTGGTAAATGTCAGCGTTTTCCCCTACTTCAATTTTTACAGTTACTACCAAAGTGTAGCACAAGTGAAACACATTCAGATTTTATCTTTATAATATTTTAAATTATTTAAAGGGCAATTTTCATCATCCCATATGGTTCCACACTTCCCAACCAAGCAGCTTGTAGCTCCTCCCATAACTGTATAAAGCTCACCCTTCTGCAGACACAAACCTATTTTATTGCTTAAAGGCCAAAGAAATACTGCTTTCTAAGTAGGTACATATGATAAAGCAAAAAATTACAAACAAGTAGCAGCAAAAAGCTTTATTGCAGCTTGTTCCATTCTAGAGATATAGCTATTTATTGCAATGACAGGGTGCCACCATTTGCAAAAAAATGATGACTTGTAGTAAGTCTGTAATGATGTCATAGAGTCACACCAAATTATGCATTTGCTATGTAGTTCTTTAAAATCTCTCTCAATAATTTCTTTGATACCATAGGTATGCTCAAGTTTCTGTCTAAACTAGTTATTCCTCAGGCTGTAAACTTTTAGAAAGGATGCACAAATTTTTTTATTTCATTCCCTAAAATGAAAAAATGGTCCAAAGAAAACAAAGGTATACATTACAGATTTGCCCTAATGTGGCTCTGATAGGACATTATAGACTTGCTCCAAGCCATCTTATGGTGGCACCATGTCATTGCAATAAATAGCCATATCTCTAGAATGGACAAAGCTACAATAAAGCTGTTTGCTGCTACTTATTTATAATTAGTTGCTTTATCATATGTACCTACTTAGAAAGCAATATTTCTTTTTCCTTTAAGGCCATGTCCTGGTGAGTATACAAGGCTATAATGTGTAATCCAAGCAGTCTCTCTGTATTGTGTGAAATGTGCATTGGGTTACTCTGCATCATTTGAAGTTTCAAACTTTGATGTCAATCAAAGAGCAGTAACCAACTGAAAATTTTGATACCCAAACACCAAAAAGGTACTTTGGGGGGATGACTGTCTGTCTTTAAAATTGTCTGCTGCAAGTCAAAAGTACTTCTCCGACATTGTTCAATCAAACTAACAGTTTCAAAGAAACTTTACATATATGTAACATAAGTATATAGCCTACTGTATGATGAAAGTGACATCACTATTACATAATATTCTATTTTAAATGGATAAACAAGTTTCAACATTTTGTACCTAAATAGCACTGGGACAAGCTACTGTATAAAGGTGGAAG
>WURT03152853.1:0-10922 GCA_009936505.3 Holothuria glaberrima
TTATGCCTCTCTAGTGCAGGAGTCTTCAGTTTTTGAAGTTAGCACTCAACTGGATGAAGATGAAGATGAAGATGAAGGTTCTGAAATAACATTTGTTGCCTAGCCTCTGTAGCCTTATGTTTTCTCAAACAGAGCTTCCATGTGTTGGGTACTGTACAGTATTCTGCAATTACTCCCACAACAGAAATTTTGTGCTTTCAGGTGTAGGCCTAAGGCTGTTTCCTACATGGTCAAGGCTACATGATGAAGTTGCTGTATGTGCACTGTCAGATACGCTTTCTTAATTCTACCAATGTTTTGCATGGCCATGTATTAAACCATGCCGCAAAGCTGCATGGGCCAGATCTTCCATGCACGTGGCAAACTTTCCAGATGTGGCCTTGAGTTGATAATGCTCAGGCCAAGGTAATATCTTTGGTAGCAAAAGTTGGCTGGGCTAGTACTTCCTAGGTTTTACCTCACACTCAAAAGTCACAGCCCAGGCCCATATCATAATATTGGCTGGCCTAATGTTAGATTTATTAGTCAGGCTACAGTACACTATTGAGTATTGGTGAGCAAAGTTGATAGGATTTTCACTTATCTAGGCTAGCCTTAATTAAACATGTTTAAAAGATAAGCAACTGGATTTTAACCACCTGGCCTACCTAAAAATGGGTGAAATTAATCCCACGACCACGCGAAAAAGAGGCTTAATGTTATGCTGGCTTTACCGTTTTCAAAGGGGTTTCCCCACGACAAAGATACTGTGTTAGTGTATGTATGTATGTATACTAGCCTATTACTACAGTACTAAGTCGGTACTTAAAAATGATTGCGAGCCTAGGCTAGCCACATTGAGCTTAGCCTGTCTGGCCCTGGGTCTAGCCAGTGGTAAGCATGGAAATCGGTCCCTACAACTTACCCGACACAATAAAGATAAAATAGCAAGTTACGGGTCTACCTTTAAAAAGAAAACTAATTATACCGATTTTTTATTTGACGAAAAAGTCTTTTAGGCTAAGTCTTCGATCCAATTCTACACTTGTTGCAATGTACGTGCACTGCCTGTACTGCATTGTGTACGTACGTATGTATATATATGTACATGTATATGTATATGTACATGTATATGTATATGTATATATGTACATGATATACGTACGCGTAGACCTGCGTTGTGCATATATACGGTGCGGTGAGACAAGCAAGGACTCGGACGTACGTATATGTACGGGCGCGCACATTCTGAAAGTTAGAATAAAAGTTCTGGTATTTTCGGAGAATCAAGTCTTGGGGAAAGTCCGGGGAGTCTGCCAGGCCCATAGCTAGAATACCCAATTTTTTGGATAAGGGCAGACCAATAAACGTTTCGCTGATATCGGGGAGGCATTGACGTTGGAATCTGTTCGAGACTGTGGGGGCTGAACCTTGTTTCGGATCGTCTTCCTTTGGAAAATCATCTCCTTCCTTATTAATCTCAGTGCTGTAGTCGAGTCCCCACCTTCCGAGTCCAAGTACGAGTGCTAACCTGCTGAGTCCGAGTCCAAGACCGAGTAACCGGCATTCAAGTCCGAGTCCGAGTCACAAGCTTCGAGTCCGAGACCGAGTCCGAGTCCCCGTATGGATAAAGTGTACGCTAAGAACAGGAATATACAAATGATCAAATTTTACACTGCCTTTTTATACACTGCTATGTGTGTATGCTCAGTGGCGTATGCAGGATTTTTCTCAAGGAGTGGGGGGCATGTAGTATGTTGTGTGATCGCCGGCCTGGGGAGGGGTCTAGGGGGAGGGGGTGAAAAATTAGGGATCCTTAGATGCAATCTTGTGCCACATATGCTACCTTTTGAAGTAAAATTTGTGTTACAAAATTTACTTATTTTAAGGAACTAAAATAAAATTGGCCTCAGTGATACCCCTTCCCTTTGAAAATTTTTCAAAAATTAGGTGTCCTTACATGTAATCTGGAGCCATATATTCTACCTTTTTGAAGTTAGATTTGTGTTACAAATTTGTGTATTTTTAGGAACTATAAGATAAAGGGCAAGAGTGGTCGCGGGCCTAGGGGAAGGGTCAAAGGGGGGGGCGCCCCTCAAAATTTACGTTTTTTAGGAACTAAAAAAATTGGCATCAGTGAGAAAGCCATGGGGAGACAACCCCTCTCCTTTGATGGCCCAAGCCCCCCCCCCTGCGTACGCCACTGGTTATGCTCAGTGGTTATGCTATAAGCTTTAGGTCTGAATGGCAGTGCACGGTTGTTCTACTCTTAAGTTTTTGTGGTGTTTTTGAATGTATGCCGAACATGGTAGTACTTTTGTCTCCTTTCTTACTTCGTATTGGCGAAAAAGCCGGAACTGACGAATAGGTCAGTTGGGAAAATCGGCGTAGACGGGATAGCTGTGGCTGGGGTAGGGTGGATGTTATTTTTAAACGATCGGTCTTTTGATATTTTCTATTAGAATAATTAGCAAACTGTCAAATTTTTCTTGCGTTCACTGCTCTGTTCTTTAAATTTGAATCGGAATATATAGACGCCTTGTTTGTAAATGGTCCGGACCCAACCGGCCCGCAGTACCTTTGATACTCTTTGTGTGCGAGCGCCTTCCTTTCGAATGTGTCTCATTTCTGCAAACGTTTTCGCTCATAAGGGTGACTAATACCGAACGCTTGTGAAGAGGGTACATTTGGGATACAGTTGCCAACAAAACAATTGTGCCGACAACCTGACAACACATCAGTCTTGCAAGCAAAAAACGTGCGCTAGAAGTGTGGTGTCTGGCTGCATATCTTGGTTTAATTGAAGTCTATTGTAGATTGACTGTATGGACTAGCTGCGGCAGTTGGAATTCTCTGACTTCAAAACCCACCTTGAATTTCAGCTCCTACATATACCATCACCAATCGCTGTGCTACTTCAGGGGTGGCGCCAGGATTTGCCCGACGGGGAGGACTCCCCGACGCGAGGGGCAGCGATCCGAAGCCCCGATGCCGTCGAGGGGTTGTTAGGGGGGATTTGAAGAAAACCTGCGTACTAGGCCACGCCATAGCGGGGCATATATTGAATAAAATTTCTATGCACCGCTCTGATTTAATGTTTTCCTGGAATTCAGTAAGCTGTGAAATTGCAAGGCGAGCGAAATTTGTTTGGGTAAGACTACACTTAAAAGAATGTGTACCTATTTCAAGCTCATGTAGGTCAACTGCCCAGGCAGTTGGGCCCTATTAGGCATAACTTACATTTTACATCCCTCCTCGAGTCACTAGTCGTACCGCACGATAGACGCAGAAGAACATTAACTCGGTTTTGCGAAATGAGATGAAATTCCCGACATTTACATGAATTCATGTATTCTACTTGTTAAGTTATTTGAGAAGGTGCAAGGGGTTTGCATCATAGTTAGCTATAAGTAATGGAACTGGTTTGAAAGGGTGGGCAAACATACCGAAAATTTGGGGTTTTATCGCAGAAATGTGCCCCAAAAGTTTTGAAAGCCAAAATGAGTAAACAGACCATGGACGGCGACAGAATTTTTCCGACAGGGGACCGGGCCATGCCAACAACCCCAAATTCCGACAGTCCTTATGCCCAGGAGGTGGTGAGATGGGGATATGAAGGATCGGAGCCTAACCATCCCATGTCATTACATGACATGTTTTGCATAATGTCACTTAAAGATGCTTATTGAGTTGGTTCACAAAATTCATGATTTTTTCACACCTGTTGAGATTTACTCACATCTTGATGGTAAATGATCAAACTAAGAGATTCTGCACTTCTAACTCACAAGTGAAATGACAATGACAGGGTAATGAATGATTAAAATCATTTATGACAAATTTGTGACCAGATACTTTTAACCATTACATAGTAATCATACGCAGTACCTGTCCACAAGGGCTATAATTTCTCACATTTTCTGTAACTAAAGGAAGTGAAACATGAGAAATAAGGCTAATTAGAAGCATTTTCATGCAATGATTTCCTTCAAACTCGTCACAAAAATAATCCATCGACTCATTGAGCCCATTTAATACTTCAAGAGCCGATTTGCGCCCTGATAGTGTTCTTTTGAATCTGCAACGTGAAATTGCAAAGCGCGCGAACTAGGGCGCGAAATTTTTTGGTAGGCTTACACACACACACCTACACACACACAAAACATATTAAGAACAAAAAGAAATAAAAAGATAACTGTAGGAGTTGTAGAACGTATCGGTGATAACATACATTGTGTCGAAACCACCTAAACCACTCAATGAAATAGCCCAACTTTATTCAGTGAGTCACTCACCAACGGTTCCGCATGACACACACACACACGCACACACATACACACAAGAGAACAGCAACTAGGCTGTGCGATATATGGGCAGTGGCGTACACAGGATTTCTCTCAGGGGGGATGCTGTATGACGTGTGATCGCCGGCCTGGGGGAAGGGTCTAAGGGGAATATTTTTGAAAAATTAGGTGTCCTTACATGCAATCTGGTGCCACATATTCTACCTTTAGAGAGAAAATTTGTTAAAAAATTTGCGTATTTTTAGGAACTAAAAAAATTGAAATCAGTGAAGGGTCCATGAGGAGACAACCATCCCCTTTGAAAAGGTTTGAAAAATTGGGTGTCCTTACATGCAATCTGGTGCCACATATGCTACTTTTTGAAGTAAAATTTGTGTTACAAAATTACTAAAAAATGGCATCTGCGAGGGAGGCATGGCCCAGTGCCCCCCCCCCACCTGCCTACGCCACTGGATATGGGATGTAATTTACGAACTTTACATAAGCTGTGTACTCTGCCTACATGTTACTTGGTAAGGTGGATAGGACTTGTGCTATCTAGCTATGTGGAATGGAACTATTGAAGAAACTGAATTGACTCTAAAGCGTGCGTAGCGCGCCGAATATTTTGGATTCTTTTTAAAGAAATTGTCCTTCTGAGAGAAGATAAACAGGTAAACCGTCGTGGCGACTAGTCGCTTTAGGGGACTGCATACTTTATCGTGTCATTAAGACCCCCGACGAAACTAAAAATTCCTCGACGGGTGACAGCTTTCCTCGACGGGGGCCATTGCCCCTTGACCCTACCAGGCGCCACCCCTGTACTACATCCCTGCGTGCAAACCATTTCATAATCTTTTAGGCCGATTGTTCGTGTCGGAAGGAGTGATTACAGAGAGCACAGCATTGCAAAAATGCGAAACAGGAGAATTCAAGAGAAGACATATTTTATGGAAATTGAAACCTTTTTTACCAATTACCAGGCAAAGAACTCAAAGTCTAATTGGCAGATAAATTTTATTGGGAAACAGAGATTCCCGGTGCATAATCTTCATTGGGTCTTGTGTCATGGAAAACTTTTCTGATGCAAAATTTCGGCACGCTTCGTGCCCATTCGTCACGGTTTTGCATTCAGCATCTCGGTACCATAGGGTAATACTATTCGAACCATTGGACCAATCCGCTCTTCCGAAAAACAGTTACATCTCAAACCTGTTTAGGGACCCGGCATCAAGGGAGAACCCCGCCGAACAATCTTATATCACGAGGAGCCCATTCAGTGGGTGGAGTTGGCTTGGTGGCTGAGTGTACTGCATTGCACACCAGAGGTCCCCGGATCAAATCCCGGTGGAACCACTTGGAAATTTTCTGGGGACTCAAATTTATTTGTTCAGCATAGCTGTTCACAGTGATGTTGAGGGTGGTTTATATTGATGAATTTTAGTTGGGTATCTGATTGTCCGTTTCAGGAAGTTGTTCGTTTCAGGAAGTTGTGAGCTTTGCTCAGTTCAACTGTTTAGCAGTGGTGCAGAGAAACGAACCTCCACCCCTCCCAGCCTTTTGGAGAGTGGCTAAAGACTGGGGATACACTTGTCCGTCAGAAGGGGACGTTATATGGCGGTCCCTGGAGCAGGATTTGGAACGTTGAGTACACGCCTGCCTCGTTAACCTCTGAGCACTTAGTTGAAAAGAGAAGGCGAATCTGGTGTTCATCCACAGTCACTTTGGTATAGGGTCCTCGATGAGCTAATTGGCTTCCTGACCCTCAAACGTTTAACTTGAATTTCATAAGGACGAGTGAATTTCACCCGGAGTGGAGTGAAAATTCACTCCAAATAGAGCGACACTTCATACACATGGAATGAAATAGCGCTCTATTTGGAGTGAATTTCACTCCGGGTGAAATTCACTCTTCCTTAGGAGTGGTCCCTTAATTCACTCTTCTTGGAGTGAATTTCACTCTTTTGTCATTAGAGTGTATATAGTTGATTGTCATGTAAATGAATAAAACAGTACCAAAACATCTCTTGAAATGTTTTCTTCTGCCCCCTTGACGTGCATCCATCCTACAACTTTATCTTCCATCATTACTTCTCGAAGGTCATCTGAGGTCACCAGAGGTTAAAAGCCGAAAACCTTGTAAACATGATATCTCGAGATGGGAATGACCTACAATTTTCATATTTGGTATATAGATTTGTAATGTTAAGAAGAAGAATGCTATTGTTTTGGTGGAGGTCAAAGGTCATTTGAGGTCACTGGAGGTTAAACTGCTAAAACCTTGTAAATGGCTTGTAAACACTATATCCCGAAGTATAGCAATGACTGACACTTTTCATGTTTGGTATATAGATTTTTTATGTTGAGAGACAGAATCCTGTTAAGAAGAAGAACCCTGTTGTGTTGGTGGAAGTTGAAGGTCATTTGAGGTCACTAGAGTTCAAAAGCCGAAAACCTTGTAAACACGATATATCAAGGTAGGAAGCTTGGATAGATATCATATGTAGTATGTGGATGCGTTATGGTGAGAAAATGAACCCCATTGTTTCTGGTGGAGGTCCAAGGTCATTTTGGGTCACCTGGGATCAAAGTGTGAGAAGCTTCTTAACACGATTTCTCAATGTAGGAAGCTTGGATAGATTTCATACGTGGTACATGGATGCTTTATGGTTGGAGAAAGAGCCTTTTTGTTTTGTGGAGGTCAAAGGTCATCTGGGGTCATTAGAGGTTGAAAAGCAAAATTTCCCAAGAATTCCCAAGAAAATCCCAACATTTTCAATGGCAAGGAATCACTAAGCCTTTGGGCTTTCTGGTTCATTATCCTTGGGTGAATATTGACCCCTACAGCAATAAAAATCACATGAAGTTACCTTCTTTATTTTTTCACAGATTGCCCATAAATTTGGTCAAATTAGGGTCACTGAAGGGCTACTGATAAGTGTGGATCTTTCACTAAGCCACATGTCTGAATGTGAATGTAAGTGTCAGAACATTATACCGGAACAGAGACAGCAGTGCTGGATTTACAGCGAGGCCAACTGGGGCCCAGGCTCTGGGCCCCCACATTTAGGTGTCCACATTTGGGTGTCCAAATAATGAAGGCATAAGATGGCTTACCGTTCGTCCGCCAATCACCAACATGTGGAATACGGACCTTTGTACGGACGCTACAATACTGAAACAAAACTTGTATTTCCATAAATACATGGGACCTTTAAAGGTGCATCGCCTTTAAATTCTACGGAATTTGCGTAACTTGTAGCACACGTGACACCACAAACCCCATGAATTCAGTTTTTACAAATGTAAATTCTGTCAGTTTTGCACAAAAACACATTAGCATCCCTATCGGTATTTGGATGACGTTCTAGCTATCAACCACTGGTTGATAGCTAGAACGTCATACAAATACCTATAGGGATGTGACAACTACCGATCATGCACGTGATTCAAGTTCATTTCACTGTGACCAACCGAGACATTCTTCAGCTCGTGGACCCCGTTTCCATAATCATCGAATAATCGGTAAAATATGTATAGCCTATTTGAATTATCATGTATATTTAAGATTTAAAGTCACCTAACCCGAGGAATTAAAATTACATAACCTGTGCACATTGTACAAATCGAATTCCAAGAGATCGTTTACACTAGGCCTAGCTAGTTTATTCCATCCGTGGTATCAGACTGTGTGATTAATTATGTAGAAAGATACTAGCAGGGCTTGAAAATAAGCTTTTCCTCTCTGCAGCTAAAAACAGCTTCTGGCAACCTTCAGTTTGAAGCTTTTCTGGAGCTGTTTACCAGTGTCGAGCTGTTTTCATTTTTTCAAAGAAACTACAGTCCCCTGTATGAAACATCCCCTAATTGTCTTCCAACGTTATTTGTGCATTAAGTATAAAAAAAAATTCAAAATATAAGAGACAGGAAACAAGATAAAGAGCCTTTATTTGGTGAAATGCAAGGCAGTACTAAGCACGGTGTGGTCATTCCATCTCTGAAAAACTTGGAAGGGAATGGAGGGGCTGGAGGTGCTGGGTGCATTTATATGGCAGCTTTGGATTGCCCTCATTGGCACTTTGAATGTAGAGAAAGGGGCTCAGGAGTTCATATATTCTATCGCCTGCCCCATCTCTATGGGGTCATCAGGATTGTGTCAGTCAATTTTCAGAACATGAGATTTCGAAATTGAAAATGTTTAGATACAACTTTCAAGGCCTCGGAAGTGCCATTTCCAGCCATTTGGGAAGCATTTTCTGCCAAAATTTTCTTGCAACGCGCTTACCTATATTGCACCTCGGTTGTGAATAAGAAGCTTATATAATATTGTCATTTTACCCGTCTTCGGGCAAATAATGCGGCTGCTGATCCCTGTTTTCTTGACAGCCTGGAGACTCCTCCGATCGGATCGTCCATGTAGCTATCGGGCATGCGGCTACTTAAAAGCCCCCTTTTCCCGATTAGATTAGTTATGAAAGTTATCAGGAAGGATAAAAATCCTCATCAGGGACCTATGAACCACAAGCGCCGTGGTGGGGCCGTGGGGCAAAGTCCCCAGAAGTTCTGGGTAGGCTAAATACATTTTAAGTTTCTTCAAATGACACTGGATAGATACAAAACGGACTACTAAAATCACAATTTGTTATTTTTTAATTAATAACAGCATGCCTTATTCTTTTCGACTAAAAGACGGCGGAAAATAATGATTTAGACGTCGTGAAAGTTGAGGGGATGGATGATAGTGAGGTTTCTGTGGCCGCTTTGAAATTACGGTAATTTCACCAGAATTACCCTATATGAAGTATGAATGAGAAAACCAGTTATCAGGATGATAACCGCCGAAAAAGGTAGTTTCTTCAGACGTTTTTAGCAATGTGAGCAATAAAAATAAGAATATTCTTAATTAAGTGGGGAGGGAGGAAGAACCACCTCTTCCCCCCAATTCACTATGCTCCTTACCCGTAGCCGGGAATGACACTTTACGTACCTTACAAGTAACATTTAAACAAGTCGGCTGTTAAAAAAATATTGGCAATTTCCACGGATTGTCAGTGATGAAAGTTTTGAACTTTTTTTGGAGTGTAACTTCCCCTGATGCCCCTGCTGGGTACTTGAAGCACAAAGTTATCACCTTTTTAAATCAAAATTCGACCAAGCGGCAAACACGAAACCGGCAGTCCTAATGAACATAGAGAAACTCAGTCCTGTGTAATATGTAGTACACCTACTCGAGCTACTCTTTTTTATCTTTTTTTTTTTCATTTTTTCACAATGCCTGCTCCTGGGAGTGGGGTGCCAGTGTATGTCCACCTCGGTAGGGTGATAGCCAATCAGTTGGCGCTAGGATTTGTCCGATCGGGGAAAGCTCCTTGAAAGGGAAGCAACTAGAAATCCCAGAATGGCGACGGGTATCGGGAAGGATGTCGAACTCTATAGGGGCACTAGAAATCCGGGGTTCTTTTAGACGCTGCCTGTTTTGAGGGATGAAAACAATTAAATTATTGGGGCGACTGGTACGCCATCAGGGAAAACATACGGTAATTGATTGTACTCAAACGGGCCCACTTACAACATTGGAATATTCCAATGGAGGAAAACCCCTTAATTGTTCCCTCTGTAAAAAATGTCAGAAATTTGCAGTAATTTTTCGTACAATTTGCTCAACTATTTGCACCAAATTGTTAAGGGCCTAAAAAAATTCTAAGGGGTACCCCTTCACCAGAACGGAGGTTCGAAATAACGTTCCGCCCCCGAGTCTAGAAGAGCTTTCTAGAACACACATGAATATAAATATCGAGTAAACATAATTTCAAGGCTTTGCTAAGGATAGTACATTTTTACATCAAGCAACTTATCACTTACAAAAGTTTCTGTAACCAACAAAAGAAAACTTAACAATTTGAGCACATCTCTTGAGTCACATAGTTTAATTACCTCTGCCCACTAAAGAATTACTTACGTGGGTTATTAATTCTGTGAATGATATCTCATGACTTGGTGGCACACTACCTTATAACAACTGTCTGATGTGCCAGGTTGGATGACAGGTACTTCCGCCTGAGCCCCCCCCCTCCCCCAACTTTGAAATCTCTGAGAAGGTGCCTCAAAAGGCCTTACGAAAAGCACTGCCTGGGAGGTACGGTTCGTTTTACAATTGTACAGGCTATGTGTTGTGATGTACATTGTCCAATGTCATGCATATACCATAGAGCAGAATATAAGTATATCGCACTGCGGCTTATATCCATCCAGCTTACGGCCGGCACATGCGTTGTGCATCTAGTTATTTACATAAGCGTACTGGACTCTTCAAATTTGGGGGGCCAGAAAATTTTTGCCCGAATCTCAAAAGGTTGCCCCAGTTCAAGGGCGTGGATCCATCTCCAAAGACGGGGGGGGGGGGGAGGGTTTCACCATATCCGAATCGCCGTCCTGGGGAGGGTTCTAAGGGGGTGCCCCCTCCCCTTTGGAAAATTTTTGCTCACGTAAGGTGGGCTAGATGCAAAATGGTGCCACATTTAGTGCTAAATTTGAGTTGGATTTATTTCCAAGAATTTCTACTTTTTTTAGAAAGTCTCTTCAACTTGCTTGTTTAAGTGAATTTTTTACTCAGTTCTTGGGGTAAATCAGAACCACACTGCGCGAAGTAAGTGAACAGTA
>WURT03152864.1:0-10922 GCA_009936505.3 Holothuria glaberrima
TTCAAGAATTTACAAGATCGTCATCTGGGGTCTGCAAAGGTCAAAATGCAAAATTTCCCAAGAATTCCCAAGATCAAGTATAAAAACGAAACTATTTTTCCAACACCTTAAGATAGCATTTCACCAGTGACTAAAAAAGATGGGATAATATGGCATTATTGCGAATAAAACATATACAGTATGCATCATTGAAACCTCATTGCATTTTTGCATTCTGGTTCAAACCATGACACTGCCACTGCTACCATTACCTTTACACCTTTGCTGTGTGTCAGAATGGGTTCTACACTGTGATGACAGCAATTAATGTGGTTCATTCTACAAGTGCACCTCTAGTCCCTCACTTTCTCTAATTATTTCTGCCTTTTAGTTGTTTGGAAAAATTATTCAACATAAAACATTAGAAAAACATTAGAGAACAATGCCAGAAGAACCAAAGTATCTTGCTTGAAAATATATTTGTACACATTTTACACCCTAATAAATTTACAACTTTTGTTGACAGTCAAGAAATGAATGCAACATGCTTAAGCAGTCAGAGACATGATCAGGCATTATGACCATGGCTCCATTAACACTCTTCATTGTATGGCACACCCCTTAGATCCCCACTGCCCTTAACAAACAACTTGAAACAAGTATAACAAACAAGTGTGGACAACTACAGCAATTGCCACAGAACTGACCATTTTTCTTAGAAGGATAACACACCAATGTTACACTCTGGAGGCCTTGGCTTGTAAAGTTGCCATATACAGTCCTCGGATGTACAACAAGCTCTGTAACTAAGTAACTGAACAGTTGGTGATAGTTATCTTCCAGACTTGTAGTGCAAGTACCAACTTTCGAGTACAAGAAATAAGGCACTAAGTATTAATATGAGTATGAGTACAAAGGCCTCAGTACAAGTACCATTAGCCGATTTTCAAATCTTCTCATATCTCTCTCATATAGCTCCAGTGGGGAACCTTTCCCCCTCCCCTGTGCCCCTGCCCCCATGCCCTCTCCCTGCTTATGCTGTAGAGGCAAATGACATGAATTCCCATGCTATATGATTATTTTCCATGATATGAAAACTCTTGCCTGTTTCAACTTTGTCAGTTCTTGAGTAGGCTATTAACTTGAGGTTTGAAGCCAAATAACTATTAAACTTGCATGGATGGCCATTGACTACTGAGTAGATAACAATTTGCAGCTTTTATTGTAAAACTTGCCATGTCACTTTGGGCGCCATGGTATACTAGTGGTGGTTAGAAATTTAAAAATGGTCCATTTGTTTCTTTCATTGTCACCATGTTCTTAACTGTAGCCCTATTTTATAGTGTTTGGTTTAAAGTTGACTTCTGTGAGGAGCATAACCACATTTTCAAATTTAGTAGAGGGGCACCAGTTTCCATTTATCAATAAAAGGAGGAAAACCTTTATTCAAGCCTGCTGAAAACACTGAATATACATGCTTTCCTGTCAAATGGCCTGCTTCTCTTTCTTGCATCTGCCCTTCCAAACATTGATCATTTCAGTTCAGTTTAGTAGGCCTAATGTATTGTTCTCAACAACCATACCAGTATCAAAATTTAATTGTAAAATCGAATTTGCTAACATGTAAAAGTAATAGCAGGCTGAGTTTAATTAGCAGCTGGGTCATTAAGTTTTAAGAGGCAGTCTCAGAATGTGTCACTCATCCAGGGTAATTTAAAACACTGTAATTCCAGACTGTAGGAAGGCAAAACATTTCTTTTTGTAAAGAAAGCCAATGTACTGGTATCCACTAGAAGATGATATTATAAATTTAATTATGCAGGTATGGGATTGATAGTGTAGTAATTTCTTGTTTCTTTTAAAACAGGTTGCTTTTTAATCCCATATTACTAATCTTAATGCTTGTCTGCACAAGCAACATTTGCAAAACACTTCCAAAACATCCACTGGCAACAAGTCCAAAAATATCCTTGTTTTGGGTTTGTTGCACAGTGTAGACAGGGTATACAGCATGTTTGAAAATGTTGCAGAAGAAATGCCCTGTCAATTCTTTTCAAAACATTTTCAAACTGTTTTCAAATTGTTGTTACCCTGCCTACACTGTGCAACAAACTGAAAACAAGCGTGTTTTGTGTTTGATGCAAGTGAAGTGTTTTGAGAATGTTTTACGAATGTTGCTCCTGTATACAGGCCTTTAACAGCACAATATTTCGTACCTTTTTGAAAAAGAGTCTATGGTGATCAGCCCAGGAAGTATGAAATTCTTACAAGTTATATTAAATTTAAAAAAGGATCAATGAAGATCACAAATATTAATATCCTGGACTGAGGTGCCTGTAATTATGAGTACTCAAGTACTCTCTGTACTCCAAGTACAAGTTAGAGTACAGAGATTCCTGAGTACGAGTACAAGTACAAAGGTGTGAGTACAAGTACTTGAGCTTCAAATTCTCTGAATGCGGGCACAGGTTCATGAGTACAACTACCAGAACGGGTCCAAGAATATACTCAGAGTACAAGTACATACTCGAGTCCAAAAAATGTACTCGGAGTACAAGTACATACTTGAGTACTAAAAGTCTGTCATCTCCTCTACTAGTGGTTGAATGAAACATCTCCATTTTCTTCCCCCTTGTAGGTTAAGGACATCTTCATCTTTGATGAACCATTCAGCGTTGAGAATGGCCTGATGACACCAACGTTTAAGATCAAGAGACCAGCTCTGAAGAAGAAATTTCAAAAAGAAATACAGGATATGTATCCAACTGGAGCCAAAAATGTTGTCTAGTCAAATGCATTGAATATCTTTTGTGAAAAGCAGTTGTATGTATAAAAGGCAATAGTATTTACAGCTGGAGGTTCTAAAGTGTTTTGGACTATAGACCACTTTTACTTGAGATTTACTTTGTATAAACTGTTGCTGCGAGAACTCGATCAAAATGCTTTGATTTCTTATTTAAAGCTTTGGAAATCTGGGTATATGGCAGGTCATTTGTATGCACAACACTGGTCACAAATGGCCCAGTGACTAACACTTGAGATCCCATGGCTTAGAAGGTCCTTTCTTCAACAAAATGTGAAAAATAAATTCCTTAAATACCCTTTGCTCCATACAGAGTTCCCTTTGCCTGGAACACAAATGTAATTTTGTTTTCTCTTTCCAAGCCTGGAAAGTCATAGAATTTAAACAATTTTGACAGAAGTTATGGAAATGCCTTTGACTTTTTAAAGAATGTGTAACTTGTTTGAAATGCATAATTTTATCCAAGATTTAATTAGATTTAGATTTACCAGACCATGAATTTTTCATAAGTTGGTCTTGACAAACCTTGGAAAATTCATAGAATTTTATTTTCCGAAGGTGCATCAAACCCTGTACATAATTTTGTATTTGCTGCATAGCAACAATGAGGTACACTTCCTCCTTTCATCATTCCATGTACTGTATTTCCTCATGTGTCACCAGGTCCGCTTCCTGGCAGCCCAGGAGGGCTGGGGGAGGGGTTCCCTGGTTTGAAGACTGGTTTGATCACTTTTGTGAGTTTGAACTAATTGTAGTAGTTTCTTATGAGTTACTTGTACTAAAAGAGAAAATTTTTTTTATCACTTTTCATGTGTAAGACCTTATTAAGATCAGTTTTTATTAAAGGTCATATGAGGTCAACAGAGGTCAAAATGTCAAAACCTTGTAAACACTGTACCTCAAGAAGGGCAACTGTGAGGGATCTCATACTTAGCCTGTGGACTGCTAATATCAAGGAGATGATCCTCATTTGTTGTGGAGGTCAAAGGTTTTTTGGGGTCACAATGTTCAAAACCTTGTAAACATACTTTAAGGAGGATAACTGTGAAGGATCTCATACTTAGCCTGTGAATTGTTCATATTTAGCATGTTGTTGGCCATACAGGGTAGGTGATCCCTATTGTTTTAAGTGGAAGTGAAAAGGTCATTTTGGGTCACAAGATTTCAAAAGGTTTTGACCTTATTAACATAGTGTCTCAAGTAGGATAACTGTGTGGGATCTCATGCTTGTCATGTGGGAGATTCATGCTTGTTATAATATATTATATGGCAAGTAATCACCAAGCCTTTTGGCTTTCTGGTTTTAATAATGACTGATTTGAAACTGCATGCAATAAAATATATATGTTCCTTGTAATTTCTGAATGACCACATTCATTAAAGATGAGCTACCTTCCAATGTATGATGCATACATATTTTGTCCCTCCCACAAATTTAAATTATTTTTTTGTAAGCATAGTCTACTTTTTTTCACATTTTCCTTTTTCATTGCTAAAGAAGACTTATTTTGGTTTTATGTCTGTAAATATAGTGCAATCTAATAGATCCATCCCATTTTTCAAAATGTATTGCATTATCACTTGACCAATGAAATGCCTTATACAGGGAAGTGTCCATACTGGATAGACCCACCTGGCACTACATTTCCATCTGGTACGTTCCTTCCCCCAACACATCATCACCAATTCAATGAATGCACTAAGCACTCAGAAAATATAAAGCACATCCCTGCTTCCATATTACTACAGAACTACTACATTATATGAATATAGTATTAAAATAATGAAAAAAGAACAAATTCAATTGCAGAATTTTATGCCTAGTGTTAAAATATTTAATTACCATGGCATAGTTGGTAACTGAATCATGAATCCTAGAAAATGTAACAATCTGCTATTAAAAGAGTTCTTTCATTATTAATTCATGTTTTGTGTATGTACAGTATACTGCTACTACTGTAAACTTGTATAAAATCTGTAAGCCTTTTGAAATTAATAAGTTAAAGAAGTAGTCTGTAATCACTTCTACTGCCATGGACAGATACTAGTGACCATTTTACAAACTTGGAAAAAAAATGTTTAAACCTCATACCTCTATAAAACCCAGAAACAGTAATGTACAAGAGTATGTGTACAAATAGTTGGCATATGCTTCTAGACGAGTAGTAGTGTATAAGTACAGTTTCTATCAAATCTTGTTTAATAAAATTTTAAAAACAAGCATCATAATGTTGACTAAAACAAAAAAATAATAATTTGGACATTTTGTAACAAACTATGTAGAAATTATTTTTATTGTAACATAACTCGCTTTAAGTCACCTTTTTTGCAAATAGTAGTTTTCTGCTGTGGCAAATAAATACGCCATACAAAGTGGACACAGTTTAAACTGTACCTCAAGTATAAAATTTCCAAAAATACATTGCAACTATAAGAAAATCAATCATCTATTGGTCAATTCCCATCTTTCTAGTACATTCAGTTGCTGAGATATAAATGTTGAACTCAAATTACCTGTGTCTGTATCCTATTGAAATGAAAATGTTAATACAAACTTGCAAATTTACCCTTTTGTGACAGAGCATTTCGTGAGGTGAGTGCTTACACAGTTATTTTACAATGTTCAATAAGATGGCAACATTTTAGAACAATGGGCAGTGGCTTCAGAAAGGAAGAAAAACTAATGTTTGAAGTTATACTGTACAAGAGCAAAATCTTTAATTATTGTGTAGTTGATCGTTTTTATTTGAGTAAATGAACTTTAGTATTTGACATTTGAGCCCTTTGAATGTGATAGTTTGACCAATGAGATTAACTTTTCAACTGTTGTAACACATACACTGTATTTTTACAGTTTTTGACTTAAGGTGCATTTTAAAATCATTGATTAAAATAAAAGAAAGCCAAGAAATATGTTGCATGTTGGCCCTATTGTGACAGAGTTACAAAATTATATAAACTTGGTCCATGTTCTTTCCTTGTCATTTTTTATTCCAGTAACTTTATAACCGAAGAGTTTTGTTGCAGCCTTCAAGATTTCTATTTTATCTTGAATATGCAGACTGAATGAGTCAAATTTCAATGTAATTTACGTACATGTACATATTTATGTGCAAATATACGTGCAAATATACACGGACACAGGAAAAAAGACGGTGATGTCAAAGATTATAGTACTGCTTCAAAGTAACTAGATAACACTTCGACTTTAAGAATATGATTTGTGGGAATAAAACAGATGTGTGCTGTGATTTTTGTGTTTGTTCAGCTTGAATCAAAGGATTTTCTTTCCCTGCAAGCTTACTATAATAGTATGAATCATAAAACATATTTTCTCTTTCCTCTTTTAATAAAACCCGAAAAACATAATACTGTATTTACTCTAATGAATGCCCTGACTGCATGAAAATTTTGTGAAGAGGGGCGTTTATTATAGTCAATTTTACCAGCAAGGAATCTTACCTTAATATAAGCATTACAAAACGTTTACACAGACACACTGTATTAAATATTGTGAGCCAAAGAATATCAGCAGGAACATTCTTTTGCAGCAGAATATGGAACTTGATGAGATCTTCACTTTTTCATTTTCATTTTTCTCTGTTCTCTCAGGAATTCACAATTTCACTACATGTAATGTGATGAAAAAATTATGGGGGCATTTATTAGGGTAAATACGGTATTTGTTGTGTCTAACAAAAGAGACACTTTTCCAACATGCCAAACTGACCCAGCTGAAGCGATGCTGCAAGTTCTCAGTTTTAATACCTAGATTATATTACAATATATATATATATATATATGCATATATATATATATACTGTAGAATGCAAAAGCTCAGAGCTCTCTGTATCACAAAGGTTTCTAAAGGGGTGGTGGGGGGGGGCTTTCTCCCTCCTCAAAGGCAAGGTAAACAAATCTCCCATTCTAAATGCCACAGTGTACAGACCAAGGACACTAACTGTTTACTTTGTTTGCTCTTTTTTTTTTCACTATACATAAATTTCAAATTCCAGGCCTTGAGTTTTAGATTTTCCAGGTGTGCTACAAATCACACTCCTCACGAAACTAAGGAGTGTGGTAGGTGTGCTGTTTTATGAAACTTTAATAGATTTACCTGAGTTCCATTCTTTACCTAGGTGTGCAAAAAATCACACTTCTGACATTGATTTGAGGCGAGTGATGGTGTGCGATCGGGCTCACAAAAAGACATTTCAAACTGTAGAGTATTACAAAAGAATTGCTCAAGCATTTTCCTGTTATATCTCCATCTGTACTCCAAGGACTCTCCAGAGTTTCTGGAATTTGGTTGAGGAGAGCTACACAATGGCCTACTAGTCTAATTACAAATCAACTAGCAAGCTACAGTATGTGTACTCATGTTTCCAGTTTAGAAGAGATTGTCAAGAGTCAAGTCTTGGTAGTCGGTGTCATATTCCTACTGTACCTATGAATGTGAATTCTACCACCTCTAGCCATCCGTTATTGAGAATCCTACATTCTGATTGGTTAAATACTGACCTGTTATTCTGCAACACACGGTCAGTAAACGTAAAGACTGATAAAAATGAAGTTTTTCACACATTTTCGATGGTAGAATAGGAATAAACCACATTCGTCGGACTATTATTGTCTCATAAACCGCCTTGACTCCAAATTTGGCAAAATAACGGACTCGGCTTGGCCTCGTCCATTATTTTGTCAAATTTGGAGTCTCGATGGTTTATTCGCCAATAATAGTTCGCCAAATGCTATTTATTCCTTAAATATCTCATTAACCATGCATTTCAAGACATGGAAAACAACTGAGTATTTCCCAATTGACCTCTGCAACTAATGGTACAACCCTGATTTTAAATGACATTTAAGAGTTAGATGAGGTTTTACCGCCCAATTGGTTAAGTCGAGTCGGCCACTGCCTTTTTTCCAGTTGTGGCTCACTGACTTGTTTTCCCTATTACATTGCTTATGCTGAGCACCAAGCACAATGGCAGAAGGTTCCATTTTTAAAGTCTTCGGTACTATATGCACTTGTCAGGCAAACCTGCATCAAAGTTTTGCTTGTTCTTTTACCTAACATCCATGATTTCCTACAATTTCCATAAGTTTCAGTATTTTCTACATTCTACAATATTCATAATTTTTCCAGGAATGACAATCACAGATTTTGAAGCCTTGAGGTGACTGAAATGATTCTATCAGGGATGATGCAATTAATGACCTATAAGAGTCCTCACCTACAAAATTCTGTTTACATGTCAGCCACAGAGAAGGTGTGTTGATCCATGAGATCAGATATTTTATCCTTCAGCTCATCTACTATTTCAGCATCAATGAAGATGTGGGTTTCATCCAGATCTAGGAGGATGAATCTTTTCTTCAAAACGTTTTTCTCATCCAGGCTGATTAGAAACTGTTTCATGGCAGGATCACTAGAGATAAAGAACAAAGATGATGTTTACCAAGATGAAATTTTGAAATTGCAATAGGACAGTAAATTTCACACATTTACTAAAATCTTGCTACTTCTGTACATTCTGCAAGGATCTTCATAAAAATGGTGATTGTGACTTGAGCGATTTTTTTTAAAATCACAGGAACAACTATAATTTGTATTACCATCCTCTTTCAAGTTTCTTCTCTTGCACTTCTCTATGGTGATATTTACCACTCACTGTAACAGGTCCTCTCACTCAATTACATTTCACACAAGACTCCCTTTCTTCCTCTTCCCTTTTGCCCTATCACTGTGCCAAATTCCAGGACCTGTGCTGGAACTGACTACAGGACATTCAAATTGTAAATATTTTATAGGTTACTCTTCATGAACCAACAGAGAAAAGAGTTCAACATTAAAACTGTATTGTTACCAAAATCGAGCTACTACACAACCCACAAAGGTCTCTAATTTCTTCAGTTTCTGAGGAATCATTTCACATGTTTTATCATCGTATGTCAGTTAAAGAAACAAGTATGATATCATCAAAGAACTTTTGACTGACTTTACCCTTAAGTTTCCATGACTTTGGGCAGTGGACAGTGGAACAGAAACCTCAGGCATACAGGGAATTTTGAAAGCATTGTAATCTTTCCAAAGTCCCCTCCACTCACTGGCACAGAGCTGAAGGGCAACACAAAAAATTACTCCCCCAGAAGTTCTGCTCCCCAAAGGAACTATGTCACAGAAAGGACAACAACCTTAACATGCCCAACCTCTTGACCTTCAGACCTCTCTAGATCAAGGGTCTGTCATGTGTGGCTCCATTCTCACCTAGCTGAAATGAACAGATACTATACACATGTGATCATAGCCCAAAGGCCAAAAAGCAGAATTTTGAAAGCATTTTTCACTGTGAAAGGGGTACTCACAGCAGGGTTACAGTAGAAGTGTGTACTCACAGGAAGGGACAGTACAGCAGAAGTGTTAAAAATGTGACATTGCTTTACAACACAATAAATAACAAACAGCTTCAGTGAAATTACTAGACATCATCTAAATATGCACTGCACAATACATTTCATTCTACACAGAGATACATAATACACTGCATGTGTATGAAAGCAAACATACAAAAGAAATATATGTCTGTGCATAAAAGAAACTCAACTTATGTATAAACAAAGAAGAAGAAATAACATGCTTCTAACAAACAGAAGGTACTTTACAGTGAGGGTTTAAACCTCCTTTTAAAAGCCCCTAATAAGGGGACTTCTCTTATGGGTCTTAAGAAGGTACTTTACAGTTTAGAATATATCTCTTCGTAGGGTACAATACAATACTTGTTGCTCAATCTTGTGATTTTAAACATCATATATCAGTAAAGACTGAGAGTAATGATGTCAGCAAGGCTGAAAGTAATTATGTCAGCCCAACAGTATCAGGAATGTGACGATGGATGTTTTTAAGAAAATAGTATGTGTAAAAATATTTAATTTTAACAATTACTTATTTTGTAGATATAGAATGATCACTAATTCGAAATTTAAAAGCTGATCAGTAACTTTCTTTACAAGAAATAAGGTTCTCACAGAAAGAGATTCACTGCACTGTAGATCATGAATAATTCACTCACCAAACTTTCAAACGATACAACATGTACAGCTCTTGCAATGCATAATTTATTTTGGGAGGGGAGGTACTGTTAGAGGGTGTTTGTGAAACTAAATGGTTTAATTATGATAAAAGCTATTTTGTGTACTGGTGCCACATAATGTTAATACTTCCTTCTAAAGCCTTGCTTTGTTTTAGGCTGGTGTCATTTTACAAGGTACTGTGCATCTTTTGAATATGTTTTACAGGTTTGAATAACCACTGTACATTGTTGTTACTTTCAAAACTATGCATCTTCTTTACTTTCTCTTTGAGGTAGCTACCATTGGTACAATACTTGACAAACTCTCCTTTGGTCCTTCCCAATCCTTCTGGTTTAAGTGGATATCCTTTCCCTTCAAATGAAAGTGCCATTGAAAAATTTGCAATACACAAATGTATTGAACATCCAAACAATTGCAATAGGTAGGCTTGATTCCTGTTGACTTTTGACCAATGTGAAAAGAAACCAAAGGGAATAGGATAGCCCCATCTCTGAAATTTTTGCTTTTGCAGGATATGCCAAATGGTGCAAGATTCTCTTTTTTATTTTACTGTGCCTAAATTTTTATTCCTTTCCAGTTTTTAATAATGAAAACTTGCTGATTAGAAAATTGGGGTAGGGAAGGGAGGGAAGGGAGAAAAGTGTTCCCCCCCCCCCATGCCTTGCATGGTTACAAGTCTGCTACAACAGAATTTATGGTCAGATTAGGCCTGTCATTTCTGGTATGACTCAAAATTGCAGGAACACTATTGTGAGGCTCACTGGCTTTTAGATGATAAGATCCATGCTTACGGTATACTGTACTTGCCTGAATATTCATACTAAAGTCACACAGCCCGACTGAGCATTTTCAGTACATGTTTATGTAAGGATAGCAGTTTTGAGAAAACTTTATGTATGCTGCCCTCTATTTTTTGTTAAGTTAGAAAGTTGTTTAATACTGTCTTGAGAGTCTCAGAGTGACACCCAATACCATTTCTGGTCCTTTCTTTGAGAGGCAGAAACCCCTCTGATGAGTCAGTCTTGGAGAAGCACCTGGCCAGTGT
>WURT03152886.1:0-28617 GCA_009936505.3 Holothuria glaberrima
GCCTACTTACAGTCGACTAAAACGCACCCATAGACTCCAAACTTAAAATGGCGCGGTGACTCCTCATGAAGGCCAAAATATCGGGGCGGAAGTGCTGATCCCTGCTCAGTCGTTTTGGAAACAAACAGGCAAATGAATGTCTAACAAAGTATTAATACTTGGTACTTCTGGATATTGTTAATTTAAGAAGTACCACTCCTCAATAAATTCCACTTAAACAAGAATAAGTCTTCAACGCATCATTCCGCAAATTTACACTTGAACATGAACGCACAATGACTGGTTTTGCAAGTTCATGAACATTCATTGGTCCAATTTCTATGGTATCTTCAAGTGACGCGCGCGTTCAGTTTCTTACGCGCTCATAACGGGAAAGCAACTAGCGCGTTCGTTTTTCGAGCATGCAGAAGTGCGCGTATTGTATTCCGTATAAAAAGCACAGAGAATTGTACTCTGCGGAATTTGTGCGTATGCAACGCTCACGCAAGTCACGCTATTCTAACAATGACATTTTCTGTAATGCGTGCATATTATTTATACGCACATCACCGAATAGAAAAGCGCGTATGTCAAATCCACACTTCCGCCCTGATATTTGCGAGGAGACAATTTCCGTAACAGTGTAGGTATATCAGTTTGATATTTATGCTTATAATATCTTTGTCACAGAGCAGAAAAACGCCCTCGTTTGGAGGAAAAGCGCGTATCATTGCAAGTAACACCAACAATGCAGACAGCTGATTTGTCAACCAGTCGTGTGCGCGCGTAAGTCTTCTACACGCGCAGGGAAAATCTACGCCGTTCGTGCACGTGTTCTTCATTGATTTCCTCCAAAATGACGTTCGCCCGACGTCAATGCATAAGGTCTATAGGCTTGTTACCGTAGCAAAGACAAGATTTAGCCACTCAAAAAACCTGCGTTTTTCTCAAAAAAGCCGTGGTGAAACCATCATTTTGGACGTGGCTTTTCGGTAGCTATGACAATTCATCTACCGAATATCATCATTTAATTCCCTTCATTAGATCGACAAATTTTGCAAAACAAAGAAAAAACAAACATGAACATTTGGTAATAAACCCTGAAAAATGTATCGTTAGTATTCTGTGAACTTATCCAGCTTGGCGAACTTACAGCCAGCTTGGATTGACGTTTGCTCAAGTCGTTTATCGTTCAAACTGGGCTCTCAAATGACGTTTTATGTCATTGTTTGAGACAGTATGTCCAACTGCGCAGGCACCTAACCGTCAAACGTGGACTACAGTTATATACATGCGCCTAATTTAGCACATTTAACATGGGTATGTGATCATTGCCAGGTTCCAATTGCCAACCACGTTACACGGATCATTGATCTAAGCCAATGTAATTTCATTACCGCTAAGACACCTGACAGAAATTTCGACCTACAGCGGTGAATTTAAGCAATTACAAGCCAAGCCCTTTACTTCGTTACCGTAGTCGTGCGCTATTTCGAAGAGAATTGAAGGAAAACTAGAACTTGTTATAATGAAGTTTAATCTTAGAACATTCTTAATTAAGATTCATTCATCGACTTTCCTTCGTCTTTAGGAAACATGTTTATTGATCCCTGATAAAACTCTATCCCTTTATTCCGTGTGTTGAACTTTGACAAGACCTCTAGAAAGAGAAACCAGAAGGAAGACATTTATATAGCCAATTGTAATTCCCAGTGGAATAAATGTATCCTCTTACCTAACGAAAACTAACCATTCTTAAAAGGTCGTGCAGAATATTTGACTCGGGATCCCATACACCTCTCCTATACCTTGATCTAGACGTGTACACAACGACGCCTAAAAATCGATTCTAACCACTTTTACGAAAATCTGTATAAATTGTGGACTGTCAGAGATGAAACACACTACAGGTGGAAAACACATTTACAGTTTAGTTCGGTCAGGCTGAGTGAAAAAGGAAACCGATCAGGAAATACGATCACACAACAGCTAGTCTTTGATTTGTAACAGTTTATTTGCATTTTGTTCTTTGTAAAGCAAAGGTTTTCAGTCTGTGCAACTTGCTATAATTTGCATAAACTTCTGTTTTTATGCTTTAAAACATTTACATTCTGTGTCAGATTATGTTGTAATTTGCTTTATACTCCATCATTTAATGTAGGTCGGCTTTTAGTAGTTAAGGAATTTATAGGTTTTAAAAAGAACAGAATAATGTATGTTATTCAACAGTTCAAAGCATGGAAGCTGGCTGTCTTAATTGACAGTGTTGATTTATTACATATAAACAGTTAGTTGCTTAACCCCCCTGTCGAACCTTTAACTTGTTACTGATCTAAAATATTACACCTTTTCATTACACCCACGTCTTCACACCTTTATAGAATAACTTTCTCTTGTGACCCTCATCCTTTTAAGATTCATAAACAATCCTCTTTCAAGGAAAGCTCACCTAATTAATTTGAAGCCAAACTAACAAATGAAAACAAAAGTTTAAACAGGTAACATCACATAAGTGGGAAATGTTACGTGATGACTGAGGACCTGTAAACTTTACTCTGACTTCAAGTATGAATTCCGCTGATTCGCCTACATGGATATTTGTCATCTCCTCGTCTTGCCTTTAATGATACAAACTCGACGAGAATGGGGCGACTTTATGACATGTGTACGTGTCCTAAGTGCAATTTCCTTTAATTCTTTTAATGCAAAGCAAAGAAAGAAATAGTATCTACATGTAATAAAATGTTCTAAACAGATTTGTGAAGAGTAAGGGATTCTCCAAGGAGGTGATTTGATACTTCTCTGACGTTCAATAAGTAAGCATAATCTGTCACAAACAAGGTCACGTGATTAGACATGGAAGCTTTTTCACTTTCAGGAAAAAAGCATATTCATGATATGTCTCTTACAAAGGTGACAAGGACAAATTTTTAGGCTTCAAAGTTTTATAAGATGCATTCAACTCCTTGCAACTTTTACTGGGAAAATGTGAAGAACATTAACGTAATGCTGCTCATTTGAAATATCTAATCGTTTCACAAAATGAATTTAAGCTTTATTTTTGAGTGTTTTAACGGTGACAATAATAAGATATTTATGCGACGTAATACAAAGCCGCAGTCATAAGATATTGTCTGCTCCAAATATGTTCTGCGGCTGCTTGAAAAAAAAAAAGAAGAAAAAAAGAAAAAGACAAGACAACAAAGTACGTTTATAGTATGGATTTAGTCTGATTTGAATCTCGAAATTTATCCAAGCTGAAACCACATTTTTAATTTATTTTAAAATCGAGTCGTTCATTATTGATGCGCTTCTTAGGGTATGGAAACACTGCTCAGGTAACGTCACTCCTTAACTTTGATTCATTTCTTATGAATACATCACATCCCATCACAAAGAATGTTTCAAAGACTTAAATGTTTCCGTTACATGCAAAGTCTTTCAATCTAAAAGTATCATAAACACAATTCCTTTTAACATGCTTGTGTCCACCCATGTTATTTGATAACCATCTGGTAGCCCCGATTGGACATTTTATAATATGTAGTTCCTGTTTGTCTTTTTCGAGATAGATTCGTTTCATTGTCTCCGAGTTTTTACAATTAGATTAATGTGTTTGATAAGCCTTAGATCTCCTAAATCTGGAACAGGAACAGGAATGTTTAAGCAAATTAACCTACGGTTGTATTTGTTCGTGAAATGCTAGGATTTCCCTCTGGGGAGAGGGGCATGCAGATTATTCTGTGATTGCCTTCTGTGGGGAAAAAGTAAGGGGAGGGGTATCTCCGTCTCCTTTGAAAACTCAGTGAGAGGGGCTGGACCCAATGCCCCCCTAAATATGCCGCTACTGGTAAGTAATCTTAATGTCTCATGGGCTATTGTGCAATCCACCAAATGTCCAAACATTTTAATTCTACTTAAGGTGGGTTTACACCAAAACCGAAATATGCTGCATTTTACGGCGGGACGCGGAATTTTTCCCAGGACAAGTAGGAGCAATTTTACTTAAATGAAAATTTAGAAAATCGCCCCATTTGTACTGAGGAAACAAATTTCGCGTCCCACCCGTACAACTCAGCAGATTTCGGTTTTGGTGTCAACGCACCTTAGCTTTTTTGCCTCTAATAAGGTTTTCTTTCAACTCGCCAGCTGAAAGACACAACCTTTGACATTTATACAACGGGAAACACGTTAACGAGATTACTTACCACGTTCCATGTCCTTAGTCTGAGGAAAAACCAAACCATCATTGACGGAATCCAATCCCAACGAATCAAATCAAGATAGACATTTGTTATTGATTGACTGGAAAAAGTAGAAGCTTAACTCAAATGTTGGACTTTTTGAGTTATTAATAACAGGAATCCGGACACTGATAGATTCCCGAGACAATAGAAAACAATAATCTTAATGTCTTTCTCAACTCCTCCGCCTTTAAACTCCCTCCTATATCACTTTAAACACTAACAGACCCGTGACAGACCAATTACAAGCTTAATTTAAGCTTTCATCTTAAAGGAGTAATCTAACTCCGTATTATTGGACAAACCGGAGCCTCTTCAGGTAGAAGTCGATTGAATAAAGGCAAACAATAAATCGGGATTATCAATTTACTTGAGATAACATAAACATCTTGAGAAGCTTAGGCCGGACAACTAGTAGGTCTGAGACTAAAATTTGAAGAACTTGACAAACGCCGACCTTTAGCGAGGAGCGTTTTTCCTCGTTTCAATTTCATTTTGCCTTAAAGCAACACCAATGGCACGATGAAGAATTCGAGCAACGAAAAGACAGGAATTAAAGCAAATAGCAAAGTTCCTTCTTCTTATCGGGAGTAAACCCCATGTACATGAACACTGCGTTTGGATTTTATTGATTTTTCAAGTAGCTAATGTCTTCCACATTTTTGCAAGGCATGATGGGAAGTGTATGATGTCATCTGAGTAATTTAACTCCCCAGTGTAGTGTTTGATATCTACGATGATTGTACAGTTATAATAGTAATCAGGGGTCCGTAATTTTTGTCCTCAAATGTATTAAATTTGATGTCCAAGTAAACAATCAGAAATTTTAGATATCGCTTAAGTTGGAAACCTAACTTTTAAACTAGAGCGAGATATTACATGGGAGGACAGATGACGAAACTTGATGGACACATTATTTGAATTTGTGTCTGTATTACCATGTTGTGAGGTCTGCTAATTTAAAGGCTTACCAGAGGAAAGAAAATAAAGGTAGGGGCATAAGTGTGTAGGATTCTTTTGCGGAAAAAAATACGTTTACGCTTACTAACATTCACCTTTAAACTGTAATCTTAAAGGCGAAGATTTGTATCACTAGCTGTACTGTATTTCTCTGGTAACAATCAGTAGCGTACGCAGAACTTCTCTCAAGGGGGGGAGGTGTGAGGTATATTGAGTGATCGCCGGAATGGGGGAAGGGGTATAAGGGGAGGGGGCGCCCCTCCCCTTTGAAAATTGTTGAAAAATTAGGTGTCCTTACAAGCAATCTGGTGCCACGTATGCTACCTTCTGAAGTAAAATTTGTGTCACAAAATTTGCGTATTTTTAGGAACTGAAAAAATTGGCAGCGGTGATGGAGCCATGGGGAGACAATCCCACGCCTTTGAAAATTTTTGAAAACTTGGGTGTCCTTACATGCAATCTGGTGCCACATATGCCACCTTTTGAAGTAAAATTTGTGTAAAAAATAACGTATTTTTAGGATCTAAAAATAAGAAAAATTGGCATTCGTGAGGGAGGGACATGGCCCAATGCCCCACCTCTGGGTACGCCACTCTACAGGCATATATTTTTTAAGTTGGAAAAATGTAGCTAACATTACTGAGAGATACGAGCAACCGGACCTGTTCACATTGATGAAAGTAACATCCGGCCTGTACATTTGACTGAAAAGGACAGCCAGTATAACTTGACAAGATCAGCGACGAAATGACTCGTTTTTACCTTCCAACAGATGATTAATCCGTTAACTTGATTAACATGTATGTACATACTATGTACATACTTGTGCATACTTATCTGACCCAAATTTCCATGTTATGAAATCATGAACATATATGTGATTTCGAGACTCAGACGACAGTTTCCCTTGACAAACTCATCCATGTAGGCACTGGCGTCGAAGGTAAGAATGCAGCTTTGTAAGATAGGAGCATACAGTGTGCCTACGTACCGTTATACAGTACTAAGCCGAAGAGTGGCTGTCGTACTACATGCAGTCAAAACAACGGTGTACCGTGTACGTACGTGGACGTGGGATACAAGAAAAGTGATCACATTCCTATCTTGCATGACACATTTGAGAAACTAAATCCACTGGACCAAGATGTGCACAAATGTATTGGACAATTTTGCTTCTCTCAATACATGCAAATATAGCATAAAAATAATACACAACCTCGGGATTTTTTTTTGGGGGGGCGGGGCTTGAGCCCCCAAAGACCCCCGTAAAACCGGGCCTGCTAAATAGGTCTATGCAAATTTGTGACGTCGAAAGATGGACATACCAAATACTTCTAATGTAAGCCGTTTCATCCTTCCTTTGAAGGACACTTGTAGCATTGTTATCCACTTGAGGGAATATATTACGGTAGTTAAAATTGTTCCTTTGATATCACTCACCAAACTGTAAACCATCTGATCAGTAATCAAGAGATAATTTATATAGGGTTAACAAAACTCAACATTTTTTTTGAATAGGTAGTTAGTTACCTCAGAAACCATCAAACTTTGAAGAGGTATATCTTGAGAACGGTAAAGATATTGATTTAATTTCAACAAATTTTAAGTTGGGATGTTTTATTCTTTAACCGTAAAAAACGGCTCTTCTGGTGGCATGTTACCATAACTTAAGATACTTTAAATCTGGTAACACTTACCGTGGATGGAATCGAACCCTTTATAATAACAGTGTTGCTTGTGTTCTTAATAACGGGTATTCAACGGGATGTTCGTCAGGGTTGTCCGTTAAGTTCATACCTTTTTCTTATACTTGTTGCTATTTTAGCTGGAAGAGTTTATTCTGACGATCACTTACAAGTTATTGAAATATCAGGTGAAGAAAAAGATTTTAGAGTATGCCGTCGATATCACTTTCTTTATGGTGGAAGCAAACAAGCATTAGATCGTCTACTTGACATTTTGAATAGGTTCAAGGTAGCCGCTGGTCTTTACATTAACTATGATAAATCCTATCTATTTCCGCTTGGTCCCTCAATTAACAGCATGCCGGCAAACCTTGATGATTTTCATATTAATGTTTGCTCTGGGTAAATTAAGTATCTAGGAGTGTATTTTACGCATAATAGGAAAGTCTGTTTTCGCCTTAACTATATGAACAAGTTATCAGGCTAAAAATGGACTTGGAGTTTGGTGCAGTTGGGACATTAACCCCATTGATAGAAATATTTTAGTTATATCCTTTGTTATTAGCCAATTAGTTTTTCTTCTCAAGTCTTGCCAAATCTCCCCAATGATTATTTTAAGACTGTGGGAAAATCTTATCTTTGAGTTAATATGGAATGGTAACCCAGACAAAGTAAACATAGGAACAACATGATCAATCCGATAGAAGGAGGCGGTTAAAAGGTCACTTTTCTGAACAGATTGTATTTTTCTCTCAAGAGTTTTTGGGTAAAGTAGTATGATACTCAGGTTATTGAAAACTATTGTTTTATTCATTCCTAACAACATATAGTCTAACCCACAATTTTGGAAATCAAATGATTTGGAATGCCGTAACTCTTTTTTAAAGATAGGCAATATACTATTTTACGACAGCAGACTTCATATGGAAGAAGTAATGTTTATTAAGGATTTCTTTCCATGAATAACACTACTCTTTCCTATTAGAGGTTTCTTGATAAGTTAACCTTAATTAATTATCATTTTACTACTTATTATAAGATTCTTTCTGCAATTCCCAAGGATTGCACAAATTTCATACATTGCTAGTTTTGTTAGCTATAGTCGTGAGTATCCATTTATCTTCCTGAAAGCCAGGGTAAACATATCTCAAGTTATCTATCCCTCGATTCTAAACGGCGTTAACCTTCCTCCTGCGGCTTGTCCAAAATGGAAACATAAGTTTAATCTAAATAAGGAGGATTCGCACTGTATTTTTATAATTTGCTCATCTCACAGATCCAAAGGCCCAAATCAAATATTTTCAGTAAAGATTTTTACATCGTACCTTAGGGACAAATAGAGTCTTCTACCAAATGGGAAAGTTTGACACCTCTCTGTAATTTTTGCCACATTGGAGAAGTAACTATTAAGTATTTTTTTCGGGAGTGTCATGTCACAGTTAATTTTCTTTAAGACACTGAACAGCTTTTGGTAAACAGTTTGTTTCATCTGTACAAGGTATTTCTTCGTTTGCGTCAACTCTTCTAACTTCCGTTTCCTTCTTTTTCATTCTTTTTTGTACACATTACATTTTTTCTTGTAAATTTGATAACTCTAAGCCTGATAGTAACCAGTTCTTCCGTAACCAGGAAACAAAGAAGTATATATTAAACGTAGAAGAATACAGCGTATCAAAACCAAACACTTTAAAACGAAAGGGGGAAATTTGAAGAAGTGAAGAAATATTTCTCATTTTTCTACTACTCACACCTGCTTTTGTTCACCATTCTGTTGTCTGTATTTTCAAACCACATCACTTGCGATGTTAGTACTGATTTTATATTATGTATAACTTTTATTTTATTCATAACTTGTGTATTACTATGTAACCATTACTTACACATTACTGCTCATATGAAAATAAATAATATTAAAAGCAAAATAGTATCAGCTGTACGTCCTTGGATTTTCTTTCCCTCATTTTTCATCAGTTGGCCTTGAATAATAAATCATGTGAATTAAATTTAATGACTTGTCCGTTCCGGTGGAAGCGAAGCTACATAACAACATAAATGTAAGAGAAGTATTTTACAAATTCGAAAGATAACACATTAACATTAGAATCTAGAACTTGCATTTTCCACGCATGAATAAGGGACTGGGAGGGTCTGGGGGTCACAGCCCCTTTGCTCCAAGCAAACAGTTGTTGATTTCAGAATAAGAATATTTGTTTTTAGGATAAAATTCATGTCATCAACGTTTGTTAATTACGGAAAATTTCATAGCGAACACCTTCTGTCCCCAACTTAATGTCTTCCTATACGGTATATGCGAATATACGTTGAGAAATAAGCAGTACCTGTAAATCAAAATGTTAATGATCGGAAACCATTCCTTGAGAAAACTAACTTCCTGGATAAAGTAATGAAATAAAGTGTTGTAATTTCTTCATATGCTGGCCAATAACGAGTCAGGTTAATTCAAAATTCAGTGTTTAGGAGTGACACATTTTTCAAACTAGTTAAAATGCTAAGGTACATGTGTCAAATTACTAAATATTCTATGTGAAACGCGTTAAATTATTAACTATTACGTATTCAACTGCTAAATATGTGCAAAATAACGTTAACGTATTAAAAAATCGAGTAAAAGTGTGTAACCACTTCCTATAGTGAAACAATTTGTCCCCTTTTTGGTTAACTGACTTATCTAAAAGAAGAAGGATTTTCGGGGGCAGGGACGGATATGCTTTTTCATTTCACATACTGACGAACGTTTTCTCAATTGAATGTTCTTGACCTAAATAATCGTTTCTTTGTGTTCAATTGTGGGAATAGAGTATACTGTACTACAATAATGGTTTTACTCTGTCTGAAATGACTTTTAGAGTAAAACCGTGAGGAAGCATTTTAGATTAAATTAAAAGAACGTTCCCTGTCATTGAGACCGCTTTTCTGGTGGACCTTTGTTCAATTCTATTGGTCAATAAGGTAAATGACCTCCACTTATACCCAAACAATCAATCTTGAAGTGGCCTTAAGCCTTACAATTCTGCTTTACAATTCTGATTCGCTACTTCAATTTTTTTTTATGAATTAACATACGCACATATAAGCATAATATGGTAGAAATGGTACTACCGGTATTAAGAATTATAAATTTAAGTGAATGTCACAGGAACTTTAAACTTACTTCATGACGTGCACTTCTTACAGAATTTATAATAGTATCAAGAAAATGAACATCTACCCCTTCACTTCTGAAAATCATCAAACCAAGTTGCTTTTGATAAAAAAGAGCTTGCATTTTATCTTTTAACAACCAAATTTTGGAAGAGTTTCACTGTAATTTTGTATGTCCCTTCGTCTAAAACTAGCGTAACACGTGTACCTGTAGAAATCGTCTTGACAAACCGAGTTCTTTTAAAATGAAATTTCATTTTAAGGCT
This sequence comes from Holothuria glaberrima, assembly GCA_009936505.3. Taxonomy (NCBI): domain Eukaryota; kingdom Metazoa; phylum Echinodermata; class Holothuroidea; order Aspidochirotida; family Holothuriidae; genus Holothuria; species Holothuria glaberrima. The sequence goes on from WURT03152886.1 coordinate 10,297, forward strand.
AGAAGCAGAATATTACTTAAAAATATGAGCACATTTAATGAGGGAATAATAGAAAAATTGATAATTTACTACAATTGCGATATGTAATCCTTGAAGGTATGTTGCCAATGTTTATGTTAAGTTCAATCGTTAAAAAAGTTATAACTATATTCCCAGCTTATTACTTTCACTTCCTTAATATTTCTATCAGGTTATTTCTTGATGAGCTCGAGATACATCTCAGGGGACAAAAATGAGAATTGACTGAAGCAGACAGTGAAAATCCCTGTTTGAATATAGCAAGTACCAATTGGTCCACGGGACTGTCTGAATGACAACTGTCTGATTGGTTAAATGAACCAAAGTTGAACCTTCCCAGAGCATGGCATAAAACTTAAGACTGCTTCCCATGTTACGAATTTTTCTGAATGATTAGTCTCGTGTATATTACGAAACAGCTGTTATTTAGAAATGCGTAGCCCCTACGACATCATCACACCGTAGTCTTTGAGCAGGTGTTTTTTAATTGATTGTGTGGTATCGTAATCTTAATCTGGTGGAGTGTCTTTTAAAACGTGAAGATTTGTTACTATCTTGTATAGACGTAAAAAACATATTTTTCTTAATTTACCGCAAAGAACAAGGCATAAAAATAAAGAAAGGGTTTACAACCTGAAAGAAAAGCTCGTTTCAACCCTCTGGTTATGTACATTACTGATTATACATGGTCAATCATCTAAGACGTTTACATACGAAATGCTCCCTCAGAAAACCACAGACAAACCAATTGCCTTGTTTTAGATGAAGGGTAACTGTCAGGTTATGACGTCAAAAGTTGGAGAAAATAACCATGCTGCACTAAGTTGAAAAAAGACGGTGAAGATAAACCACATGCTGGGAGGGTCTTACTCTGAAGGCAAATTACCAGCCTCTATACTTAGGCTGAGGGGTGTTATCACCTGCATAGCAATGCAGTCAAACCCTTGAGTTAGACAACACATTGGTTGAGTGAATATGTACACATGCTCTCTAATGGTAAGACGCGTATAACAAGTATATAAATCCAGTCATACTGTAGCATAATTGTTCTAGTCACGTCCCTTTTTCCGCTCGTCTGACTGTTCCTTTTAACCCTTGTTTAGAAGAATGTATATGAGTGAAAACATCAATGCTTTTGTCTGCTGTCATACTTCGTCACTTGCTGGCGTACTGACGAACAGGCAAATCCCATGTTTTGTCGTAATGCAGAATGGACTATTCCAAAAGATCACGAGATTCACACTTACGCCAAGCACGGATTTTGGTTATCCGTCAGTACGCCAAAAAGAGAAAAATTACAATGAGCCGATTGAAAGCATTATCAGCACAAAAAGTTTCATCGGTCCCTTTCGAATGAGTTCATACGGCATTTTTATATCCAATATCGCCCTCAAAAAAGAAGAAAGAAAGAACTGAAGGCAGCAACTAAAAAAAAAAAAAAAAAAAAAAAAAACCAAACTTGTATGGATTATTATACAAATAATGAATGTTTATGAGTGAGATAGTATGAATAATTTCATGAGTTGAAAGTTTGAATGATCTATTCAACGAGGCAAAGCTGGGTTGAATAGAGCGTTTAATCTTTCAACGAATGAAATATTCATACTATCGCACGAATGGAAAAATTCAGTATTTGTTTATATAACACCTAACTTCCTAAATCATAGATTTTGGTCAAAATTTGATTGTACGTACCCCTATGACTGACGTGACCGCCGTGGGTTAGTACCGAATAACCCATGGCATGTGACGACCAATCCTCCAATCAGATGTAGAGAAATTAATAAGGTGTTATATAAATTATCATAAAAGACCAAGGTATATGGTACGTATTCATTTCACGAATTATGAATATTCACATTTTCACGGAATTTAAACTTTTATAGCTACATCTAAGGCCGGAATCATAATTTCAACAAGGAAATTGAATTTCTCCTATAAACTGAATTTATTACTTGGTGAATTTTCTACCTATAGTCCTACTTCTCAGATACTTATATATGAGTTTTACTATTAGGAGTCACACTAGGTTATAACTTTCAATGTACCGTACTTTTGTTGTTACCAGAGGATTACATGCAGTCACAACTGAACGAAATCAAAGAATGACTGCATATTAAAATGTTAGATGGATGGTAGGTGTACTATGTTCGCTGGTTAAAAGCATTTCAACTTGTGACAGTAAAAAGTTTATAGTTTTAATTCAGTCTCTGATCCCTAGACATATCTTTCTGAAAGGATATAAAACCTCTATAACAGAAAGAACTTGCTTCATTTCAAATATTCAAGGGTAATAGAAGCCCTTAATTCCTACAATTACCCTGAGATACCCATAACACTCAAAATGAATCTTCTTAAGCCCCATTATATTTAAAAGCGAGTACTTTTGATTGAATTAAAATGTAACTATTTATAAATACATAAATACGTGTTTGCAACTTTTTATAAAAGTTATCTAATTCCGAATCTATTTTCAAATATAGCCTATGTAATCCCTTTCAATGAAGTATCTGTAGTTTATAATACTGTTTACTTGTAGAATCCGCCGTTATCATTCAGAATCTCCTCTGCATTACAAAGTACAATGCACTGGTGCGTGACAATGTCATACCAATACATTTCTAATCAATGCATCTATGGCGAGATATTCCCTTACCCGGAGCATTCACGCGCCGTCAACCTCCGGAAAGTTTGCTGAGACTTCTTATTATTACCTCAGAAGTGTCTGACATTTATTGCCTGGTTCCTAAATACACCCTCCGGCCATTGGACGAAATTATATTTGAAACTGCATACAATTTAAAGAGAATTAAAGTGAAAAAAATCGATGCCTAGTTGTGAAAAATTAACCTGAAGAAGAATACTGGATGCTCTGCTAAACGTGTGTATGTAAGCATGCATGGGCACTTAAATTTCACTGTAGGAAGAACATAGGATTTAATACTTGATACAAGGTTATGTGTAAAATGTTGAAAGCTTATGCTGGCTTTACAGACTGCTAATATGTCTAGAAAATGATGCAAACTTTGTAATCTAAATGAGACATTGATATTAAAAGTGCAATTTCGTTACGCAACCCTCTAAGGCAAGTTGCATATAATGGGAGGTTCCGCTGACTTGGGGAATACGGAAATTGGCCTATATTTAACAAAATGTTATGCTTTATCACGGAGGGGAAAGTCTTGTCCACATTCTTGAAAACGTGACTTTTGGTGAAAGGAAGATGACATGAGATTGGAAAGGCTACAACTTTTATGAAACCATATCACTTTCTCCTAAAGACATTCCCGGAACAAGGATTGAAAACACGGTTACACGGACAAAAAGTAAACAAATGGGCGTAGGAAGCTGTTCGAGACTGGGGGGGGGCTGAAACTTGTTTCGGATCACTGTCCTGGGGGAAGGGTCTAAGGGGAGAGGGTTTCCACTCCCCTTTGAAAATGTTTTGGATATTTGAGGGTCCTTAGATGCAATTTGGTAATTTTTTGGACAAATTTTAAGGTAAAATACTACAAATTTTTGTCATTTCTTACAGAAGAGATAAATGAAGGGTTCTCGTCCTTGGATCTAGGAGGCGGAAGCATAGTTCCGTCCCTCACATTTTTGACTGGGGGCCCCCGCTTCCTACGCCTATGATTGAACATCTATTACGTAAATATCTGTATGCACCCTTGACCTAAAACGGTTTCATGAGCAATGGTAGACAATTAAAAGTGTACAAGTAAAGGCTCTCTTTTTGGAAGCTCCGGCTATTTCTCCATTACTCTTTCACAAAAGAGAAATGAAAACAAGAACAACTTGAGTGGAAAAACGATGTTTTGTAAATAGTCACTTTCGATTTGTAGCAGAGAGGATTGCATATCAGTTGAGCCTCGGCTTTTTCAAGACATCGGATACAACGATATATGTAATGATGAAATCATAATAAAGACGATAACCTTACATACTAAAAGACGGAAGGAAGCGGTAATGAGGGTTGGAGACGGAAGGAAGCGGTAATGAGGGTTGGGGTGGAGTGGAGTGGAGTGTGGGTTGTAGTCCCCAGTCAAAAATGTGGTGGGATGGAAACATGCCTCCGTCTCCCTCCATTCAAGCACAAAAACCACTTATTTGTTTTATCTGTAAAAAATGTCAAAATTCGCAGTAATTTTCCTTAAAATTTGTATGTACGGGCATGTATACTACCATGTACGTATAATGCCAAGCATGTATACTGCAGCAGATGTATAATGTCAGCCATGTGTGTTTGTAATACTGTCGATTCCTTTGCTTTTTGAACTGTAATTAGATGTTAAATGTGGCAACATCCGGCAAGTGACATCTTAAAAATATTCACATTGTCTTAGATGTTTCTATATGTTGCACTGCTTAACGTGGGAGGAAGCATTTAATGCTGATTTCCATATTTAGGAAGGGTAATAATCTAAGTAATCTGCGATTACTGTGGTGTGTTTGTAACATGTATATGGGCTAAATAAAAGACATCTTTTCATTTAGTCTAATAGATTCCGTCCTTTTTAAAACGTGATAAGCAATTTAACAACAAAGGCAACTCTCTTCGTTATAGAGATAAAAATGCAACAACATACAATTAAACGTTGAAAGTTCACATTAAGTCCGGTAAAACACGCAACATATATGTTAAAATGGCGGTTTTAAGCAGTCACGCAGCCAGGAATTTGCCAGGGGGAATAGACTCCCGAAACTTTGGTATTTCACCCCAAAGGAGAAGGGCCAAGGGACAACGCCCCGAAAGCTCTTGGATATTTACGCAATTGTAAGCATTAGAATGAACATTAAACTTTTTTTAAATGACATTTTAAGGGTACTAAACAGACCACAACAGTCACAATTTGACACATCTTTTATTATATCCTTACACATTTTAACAGTTTAATAATAGCCTTACCCCGATCAGGGAGCTGCCACTTGGACGCCAAGTGTCAGCTCCCTGCTCCGACTTACAAATGATCTAACAGCTGACAGGTATTGATAATGCAGAGGGCTTGACGCAAGCCTTTAGACAAACAAGGCACTGAATGGGGCCAAAGGAGCGAAATATCATTTTCATGTGGAAGGGGAAGGGCGGTATGTGTAAATTTGTACTAAGGCAATGGCAACTTGAAACGTGCCTAAGGGGCGTAATCTTTCGGGGATATCTCCTGCCTCCTCCCCTCATGGCTTCGGACTTGGCCTGACAGTGTAGCAGAGGATGGATGATGGCGAGGGCTTTCTTGGGGTTTGCAAAAATAATTTCACCCACGCTGTCCTACAAAAAGTTAAAATGGAAAAACGTATAATCATACGGTTGGGTGCGGGAGAAGAAGAAAAGTTAAATTTTTACACATGTTCGTATTGTTTCACCTCATTTTACATATATATGTTGTATATCTATACATAAAAGTATGGATATGAGTAATAGAAAAAATAGAACTGGGGGCGGGGGTCGCCCTCTCCCCCCAACATTGGCTACACATCTGTTTTCAAGTAGGTGATGGCTTCAATGCAGGACCCTGCATTTGCATATTGTTAACACACATTTTGCGCATGGCCTGGGACCATCAGCATGGAAACGGAAACGTACTAAAGTCACACGAAGAACAACTTTTGTGAGAACAACGTCAATGCAAGGGTTCAATACAACGTAAATCAATGAAAGTTATTATAAATTTAGTTTGTTTAGTGTTTTAAAGATGAGATTTAAGCAACAGATTTACAGGGGTTTTCATAAAAGCCACATTCCATCCATAGTAACATACAGATTGTTAATGGTAAATGTCCTATGTAAATACATTACAAAATATACTTGACCGCGTGTTAAGAATAACTGACGCCGAGTGTGTGCACAGTAGGAGGATATGTAACATTATATGAACACATCTATACTACGTTAATAATGCAGTGTAAAGTCTCCTTCATAATAACTTCATTATAACAAACAACCACAAGAGTGAATGACGTTCATTGAACTCCCCTAGGGCATAAACATGAATGTGACATACGCTGAAGCAAATAATAATTTCTGTCACTACCGTTCATTCAAGAGGGTTTTATATTTGTTCAGGCTAGATTCTTTCGCCCAATATAGTATTATTAACCATTAACTTAACTTCCCTTACCCCTTAATTTTCCTATAATCATCTCTTAAGATGCCCCAAATTATCACCATCTTTGCTTCTTTAAAAAACTATTAGAAGTCAGTCATTCTTAGGTTCATTTTACAACTCATTGATTAATAATTTTCTACAACAGGCGGCTAAGAATCTTTTATTTTTGTACTAGGAACCATACAAACAACTCTCGGCGACTGTTATGTGCCTTTAAGCAGATGCTGTGGAGATGGGATGAAGTCGATAATAAATTTCAATGTTTAGGTAAAGAAACAGGGATTTATAATGCTCTTAAGTGAAGTATAAAATGAGACTTTGTCAATATCTTTGAGTGTATCAACAATGAAGGTCATCTGGTGTTATAACCTTTTTCACTGTTGGGTTTATTTTAAAAGCTTTTACACAACTTTTCTGTATTTCTGTCTCACTAAGAAGTAACATTCTTACTTTTTCGGTCACAATGTAAGATATATCATTATTTCGAAAGTCGCTATTCTTTATAAGTAATATATATATATAAATATATATATATATATAAAAGGAATGCAATAAAGAGCATATTTGGTTGATTTTAGAAGTACAAAAGCTTCAAAATGTATTTTGAAATTTTCGGTCTCCGTTGGACCATCAGCGAGATCTTTGCTGAAACGTAAACAATTTAACAAATTTGCAAACAATATAATCCTTTCCTTTGTTTGTTTTTATATACAGCTTTCTCTGCAATAACTGCTATATCTTCTGGCCTGCACTAAGTAAATTATTGTACTCATCATGCCTTAAGATCTCTCTGACGAAGGTCCCAGGAGGACCGAAATTTCAAAAGACATTTTGCTTGTGTGTAGCTTTTGTACTCCTAAAATCAACCAGTTATGCTTTTTATTGCATTCCTTTCTTTATTTTAAGTTTACCTCGGAGTAAACGTGGAACTTTTCTGTTTTACTTTATATATATATATATATATATGAATATATAATCTATGCAAAAGTCAAAAGAAAACAAAAAATGGATATATTCAAATATTTATATATATATATATATACAGAGGGATAATTGAACTGAGATTCCATCCTCACGTTCGACTCATCACACACGTAAAATTCGTTTTCCTTCTCCATGGCCCTCAAAGACACCCCCAGCCCAGGTTTAACGACACTTTCCACCCTGCCGCTTTTAAGTATATTCTTGTTTACCCCTCGTTTACGATGAAGACTACTTGTCAGTAAACACGAAGACAGTTAATATCAATTTATCACTTAATTAAATTCACCCTTTTTGCTTTCAGAAAAGAAAGTTCCCAACGCCGCAGCCTCCTTAATGCATCAATTTACGTACAAAAGTTAACTGAACTGTAAAATTAGAATGAACAGCCGTCAACTACAGTTAGTGTCTGGTAAGTCTTGTATACCAATGTTTAAAAACGTCATTAACAGAAATTTTGAAGGTTAAACACACCTTTAGTCTGGTCATTTTAAACAAACCCAATTTTACCCCAGAGGAACCGCTGGGTGGAAAGTTGGAACACAACCATCGTCTACATTTTTTGGAGAAGAAGCAACGATGAGTCTACAGTGGTCATCATTCTTATTATCAATTTGTTTTGGCAAAGTAGTTACCCTTTAAGCATTTTTAATCTACAACTTTACTTGAAGTGCATTAATTGTGACCCAAGTATTAATGTAAGCGATTTCAATGTATTGAAAAGACGGAATATAGTGACATCAATCAGAGAGTTGTTATCTTATAGCATCTCTCTGATCCGAAAAGATCCGTAGATTTTGCCACGCATAAATTAATTAAGTAAGGAAGAGGTTTGGTGACAGGGTAACTACTAGTTCGAAGACAGAATCCATCAAGTAAAAGATGGCAGGTCTCACTGGAGGAATAACCACTTAGGTGCGAAGCAAAAAATGATGTTTAGGATAAGGTTCATACGACAAGTTGAAAACGGTGTCCTGAAATGGGAACCAACCCCAATCTTTCCAGTATACGACCTCTTTACTGATGGGAAATGATAGCAAGGAATTATCAATTTGTACTCGTTAGTTTGATAAAGGTACTCACTGGTTTTAAATGGGTCTGGGATTGAGACTGTGAACAATATTTTAATCTTACAGGATGTTCAAAATCTTTGAAATTATTACTAAACTAAAATGCATATTCTTAGCTACCTGGAACCACTTGGTACTAGGGGGTTGAACTCAGGAATTGGACTCATATTTGCAGGTAACGTGTTAGGTAAATACATTTATTTGTGCTTCGCCAAACTGCCCAACTTCAAGGGCGGATGCGGGATTTTTTTCAGGAGGGGGTCCGAATGCTTGATACAGGGGGGTTGGATCCAGGATTCGGGAAAGGTGAGTAGGGTTCTGCCCAGGATAGTTTGAGTGACGGTAGGACTATCTGAGCAGAGCGCCACCATCAGTTGACGCGGAGCGTAGAAGGAAATTTTTGGAATTTAACCCTCAACCCCCCCCGATGGCCGGAAACTGCACTTCCCGAGTTTTTTAGGCTGTATGTACACAGCCTCAAAATGGGGATCTCATGTCTGAAATTTATCAATTAACCCCCCCCCCCCAAAAAAAAAAAAAATCTATAAAAATTGGAATATATTTTACGTGGGTTCAGGTGACACTTTTAGATGGACAGTTAAATTCACTCTGAAAGATAAGAATCATAATGGATTATTCATTCTCTTTCATTTATTCAGCATTATAATACAGTCCCTTCACAGGATACGCAGCAATGATTGTTAACTTAATGGGCCGTCACGTTTAAACGGTTTAACGAACAATCAGCCGTTTAAACGGAGCCTAATTCAACCAAACACTGCGGGAGGAGTAGTAACTTATGCAGTTGTGGACAGATAGAGTGATAGATAAAGTGAGAGAGTGATAGACAGAAAATATGTTGCCATAAGTTCATATACTTGTAGTATAAGAACTAAAAAATTTGTGAAATCGACATACGTATACTAAGTACGTGGCCCGTGTTGGCAAAATGACCCAGAACGCTCTCCGAAGTCGCCAAATTTATCGATTTCAGTGTTAATCGTCTGAGTGCCCTTTCTACAACCTAACCGTCATGGGACGTTCATTTCTTTTGAAACTACGTCTCACGTAGACAATTCTTTGGCACATGTTTTGAGCTATAATTCAAACTGGTTGGATGGAGGAATGAATGAACACCTCCTCAATTTGGACCCTTTTGGTCTGAAAATGAAGATTTTTACATACTATTTGGCCCAGTTTCTCCCAATGGAGAAAAGAAAGGGTTGAAATTTTTTGGTGGCCAGGGGTAGGGGGGGGTCAGGACCCCTAGCCCCCTCTGGATCCGCCTGTTTTTATCAATTAACCACGTGACTAAGCTACAGCTTTCACCAATTCATAAATCAGGGTAACTTCAATTAGTCATCTTCATTTAAAGATGTTTTAAAAAAATTGTGATGCTTTAAACTTAAAGTACGACCTAAAGTCTTTACATCTTGTCCTTCAAATAAAGTTTTAATTTTCCCAAAAGCAGATATATTTAAGCGGACGTGATAGCGTGTTTGAAAGTTATTAAAATGATCTTTCTCTCTAATATTTGACTCGCAAATGATGTTTAAATGATTTCCCTTTCTCTCGTTTTTAAATCTGGCTAGAGGCGCCTATTGAAAACATCTAAGATTATATCTACATAGTAATAAAATGACGATCTATTCATTCAATGGCGCCACAAGCCTAACTTAATGTCACATCTGATGCGAGTGGAGGTTGTTGTATAGTTATGAACCCATGTAAATATTAAATTATATTTTATTCTTTTTGTCATTTTTATACGTAGAATATTTTTTATGTTTAAAAACAATAAGATGGAGGGTCGTGAGATTTAGTCTACGTATCTGATGTAATGACATGCGGGAAATAATTATAATTATGAAGATTGCGTGTATAATCAGTGAACCATGGATATAAAACTACACTTACCACACAGATTATAAAGAAGGCCTTGTATGGACAATTAATTCTGTGACAGACTGTGACGGGACTGACGGAAACAGATAAATCACAAACTTGAATCGTACCTATGTGCTCATTTCAGGCGCGTTGTCAGGAAAGTTTTCTTGCAAGAAGGGCAGAATTAAGGGAGATATAGATAGGTAGCTGCCATGTGTCATGCTTTTGTCACAGGAATTATAATAGGGTATATTAGGTAACACTCTGTTCATGTGATCAAAAGCTTACCTGCATATAGATGAGAAGTTAACAAGGAGAATAGGAGTCGGGGATGGGGGAGGACGACAGAGACCGAGCACGGAAGTGAATAGCTCACAAGGAGCAGATAGTCTCATTCATATCTCATCCATAAATACGGCACTCTCGGTTGCGTTTAGTAGTTTCATATAAAAGTGAGAAATAAAGTAACTAGTCTATTGATATGCTTGTCTAACTATATTATTCGGGAAGTTTGTTGGAGAACATCAGTTTTGACCTTTATACCTTAGAATTCTGGTATCGGATTACATAACGAAAGATGTTACCAAAAGCTTCTTCATCGTAAAACTTTCTCATATGACATGCAACCTGTTGAATAATTTATACAACGCCTTGAAGAGTTTACGTCAGTTAAAGGAATTTTTGACAATTTTATGGGCTAAGTGATAACGTTATCTTGTGTAGTTATGATTGATATAAGAACTTTATATTACATTTCCGGCGTAGTACTAAGCGACACTTACATCATGAGACCAAAGTGGAGGAGGTGGGAGTACATGTCCCTTAACATTTTCAAAATAACCTAAGCGATTAACTAACCGTGTTGGTTTGTCATTCCACTTCTTTCTTTAATAAAGAGCATTGCTGATAAAATCTTTCACGCCTCTTAGATTTTGCTTCGTTGATGGTTGATGCACTTAGACCAATACACTGGGGCTTGACAACAGTGCTCAAATTTGGTCGGGTTTTGAAACCCTTAAGAGACGCCATGTCCAAAAACACTCTTGAATAGCAGACTTTAATGATTACGTCACGAGTACAAAAGAAGTTTGGGAAATGGGAGAAAAACAATACAGTAGTATAGGGCTAGCTCTAAGTTTACAATCACTCCATTTGGCATACTGTCGATTGTTTTTACTTTCAGTTCTCCTCATGCATTGCAACCATTAATGTCTGACAGGCCTGGTGTCTGATACGAGGTCGTGAGGATGCTGTGCAAAAACTCTAATCTTAACTCATTTGGTCAAATGATATGAGGACGGTACCACTAGACATCGAGAGAAATTTCGTGAGTCAACCGATGAATTAATTTACAAAATTTCCACGACAGTAACTGTCTTCACAGAGACAATAAACGGTAATCAGGTGACGAAAGTCGGTAAATGATGGGATAGATGAATATCATGTTATAGAATTATAGAAAGACAAAACTTATGTTAATTGACATGAGATGTCCATTACAATTGATTGGTTGACTTGGTGCCATATAAAACAATAAAGGCAATAGGAAAGATAAATGACCCGTAAATATTAAAGGAAATATTAAAGACAAAAGGAAAGAAGTTCAACACCGAGTGTCAGGGATCATCCCCCAAAACCTAAGAACATCTTACTTCTTTTGTGGTTTAGTTCTACAGCACGAAACCTACAAACCTCGATCCACGAGTACTGGTCTGTTCTTTTCGCTTGCACTGTTACTGCAAAAGTAGCCGATAACGTATAGTACTGTTACCTTTCAATGTTTTACACTCATCACTATATTTACAATGGAAAGTAGTTAGCGCATATTCTTTTTGGAGGAGTGGGCTACTTACTTCTGGTAAAATTTCTTATTATTCCTAAAATAACCCTTATCCTCAAATTTAATGTAAAAAAGGGAAAAATTCTCTTCCTTTGAACAACTCTGGTGTTTTTCAAGTGCATCAAGAAACAGTTTCACGTGCGGACGGACACTACTTTAAAAGTCACCTGCTTCTAGTGGATGTCAAGATAAGTCACTCGACATACACTCAACCGATCGTTACATCGTAAGTGCTTTAAAGTATTCTGTAACGATCTTTACAAATGGTTATCAAAATTTCACGAACATGTTTGGCTCTTACTGCTACCGTGTCATCAAAATTAATATTAGTGAAGATTTTGCAACATACTTTGAATGGGAATACAACATCTCTCATATCTTTCTTGCAATTTGCTTTTTATTACTTCCCGGAAGTGAATCGTTAAATTAATAATACCTTTTCATCCCATGCTTTAACGGTCTCACAAATTTTATACTCAGTCTAGATACATTTTACTGAATTTTAACGTCTTTCGTAAAGTTATCTGCGTTTGAAAGTTAACGTACCTTTTTCTTGCATTAAGCCTCTTAAAATGAAAAGACCAACGGCAAATGGAATTAAAATTGATTCAAAAGATACGTTATCATTATGCCGATACAGTTAAATTGTTTCAAGATCACTGATGGTTTCTCTTCCATATGGATTAATGTTCAAGGCTTGGGCACGTAGAATTGGACAACTCTGTGATGCCGTTTACTTTGTAAGACCTTAAACGAGTTTTATGCAGAGAATTACTGAAGTAATGGGGCTCTGAAGCGTCCTTAAACTGAAGGAAGTCAAAGGATAAGTACGATACAAGACCTTTCATGCAAATTATTACTGGCACTTACTGCCGCAGTAACAATAAGTGCGTAGGAGGCAGTTCTAAACGGTCTGCACAGGATTTATTCATTATGGCCTTGCAGCAAATGTTCGTTAATGGAAAGTTTCGTAAATGTTTAACACTCGGGCGCTACGCGGACGGGATGGGAGTGCGGATGGAGGGGTAGGAGAAATATTTGCCTCTTAATTGTCTGCGTCTTTAGCTTACCACGCTGTTTGACCATTAATTCAATCCCCCTTAACATGTTTTATGTTCACCGTGACAATTTATTTAATGATTAAGTATTTTAAGGTGATAAATTGGCGCTTGTGTCTCCCTGGGGCTCTTGCAAACAACATGGTCTCACAGTTACTAACCATGTTTTGACTGTTTAGACTTTCTCAAATGACCTTTGACCGTTAACAAAACAATTGACTTATTGAACGAAATATGGGGGCATCCTCATGCGAACTATAAGATCACCCTTTAGAATTAATCGTGTTTAAGAGGTTTCACCATATGGCCTTTCTTGACTCCCAATAAATTTTCACCTCCGCCAATAACATAAGGGTTTTTGTAATCAGTGTTCTGCATCCAAGTATGAGATACCTCAGTTTACAAAGTTGTCTTAGTTTCACCCCCAGTGAACTCAACTGACCTTTGAACTCTACCCAAAACAGGGTATTTTTCTTAGTATAACGCCTCCTACCTCTAAGGTAGTAAAAGAATTAATGATTCCAAACTTAAGATAAGGTTGTTTCAGAGGTTTTCAGGTTTTACTTCTGATGACCTTAAATGATCTCTGACCTCTACCAAAACAATAGGGCTTTTCCTCTAAATATAAAAAATCTATATTCCAAGTATAAGAAAAATCTGAATAACACAAACTGAAAAAAGAGTGCTGGTATGGGATTAGAAACAGAACACTTTTCCACTTCTACTACACCATCAACCTCTATCAACCTCCACGATTGTTAGTTGTTTTTTTAATTATTATGTGGTCACAGCATCCTTCTCACAAGTCCACCATTAGGTAGTAAAAATAAGAATTACTTATCAATTTACCAGAGTATTGCCATTTAGAGGAATAATTTTATCTTTGGATTGGTACAATCATCCAACCCTCCCTTTTCGTTGCTAACGAAAAGGCACAATTAGGAGGTAAGGTTCACTACCTATTCTTGAGATATCGTATTTACGTGCAGTTTAGGTCTGTGACCTCATGTGACCTTAGACCTGCACAAAAACCAATAAGAAGCTTTCTCTTAATATGACAAACACATATACCAAGTCTGAAAAGTATCGGTCATTCGAATCTTGAAATATCGTGTTTGCAATATTTTGACGCCCAGTGACCTCAAATGACCTTTGAGCTACAGCACAAATCATATGAACCTTCTTCGCGATATTACTAATCCATGCTATCTTGAGATAACTTGTTTTTAGGCGCTTTACAGGTTTTTCACATGTAATCTCTGGTGACCTTAGATGACCTTTGATCTTCAACAAAAGCAATACGGAACTTTCTCTTAATGTAGCAAATCTGTACACCAAGTATTAAAAGTGTCCATCATTCGTATCTTAAATATCGTGTTCTCAAGTTTTTCGGTTTTTGACCTCTGGTAACGTCACACTACATCTGACTTCTCTAAAAACAATGAAGTCCTTTCTCTTTATATGAAAATTCCCTATGCCAAGGGGAAAGTATCCATCATTCATATCTTGAGATAAAAAGCTAAGTTTAAAAAGTATCCATCATTGCTATCTTGAAATAAAGTGTTAAAAGCGATTTTCTCGGCTTTCGTAACTTCACCAGCGGTGACCTTAGATATCCTTTACCCTTCTCCAAAAGCGACAGGATTTTTTAACTGACCATAACGTATACACATTCTAAGTAGGCCCATAAAAAGTATCTGAGCTTCTTACCTTGAGATATCATATTTACAATGTTCATGTTTTTGACCTCTGATGACCTCAAATTATGTTTTCCCTTCACCGCAATGAACAGGGTTTTTCCTCTCGATATGGTTAATCTATATACCAAGTATGAAAAGATCTGCCATTGCTCTCTTGAGATATCGTGTTACAAGCTAAGGGTCACATATATATATATATATATACATACATACATGCACGCACGCACGCACGCATACAAACACTCGTCAGCGTGATTGCATAGATTCCTTCCGCCTTCGGCAAGGAATCAAAAGCTTGGAGACAGGAAGAATAGAACAGTTGTCATGGAAAGGAAACAGAGTGAACATTTACCCACGAAATGACGACGACTGTGTTACCAAACTGCATTCTCTCTTGGAGAACGTAGTTCTTCCTTTGAGGAGGAGAATACACTGATGAGAGTAGAAACTTTCATAGGAGAGCAACCAGCAAGAACCTCGTCAAGAAGGGGGATCCCCTTTTAATGCCATTGACCCCACCCCTTGCGTTCCTGTACAAAGGTACAAAGTTGGCAGAAACCTGCTCAATCACGTTTTGCACCCAATATTTTTCTAGCGGTAAGGAAACATCTTATTACAGAGGAAGTAAATCCTCCAAACAGAACCTGGGAAGTCTGCTATGTCCCTTTTAGACCATTGTTAGTTTGAAAAGAAAGAGGATGCTTTCCTTGTAAGATCACAACATTTCAGAGACAGGAATCTTAACCGCAGGGATCTAAATTTGTTTTTATCATACATCACGTAGAGAGCATATTTCCTTGTTTACTACAAAACTTGTGATTTATTTTCGCAAATGTGATTGAAAAGCTGTCACGCCAGAGGTTTTGGCTGGAACGATTTCTATTTTTATTAAAAACTCAGCTTACATATTACTAATCTGTGGTGCATGTGAAGTTTTTCTATGAAAATTCCTGTTCAGGGGTCATTTCATTCCTCTACAGGGGTAATTAGGAACTGTTTTAAAGAGCTGTGAGCCTGAAGGGACGTAAAACTTTACATCTCATGCACAAAGAGATTAAAACAGTTTCGGGCTGCTTATGGCTTATGTTGGCAACATAGTATCTATACAGTCAATTATTGTGTAGATCATTTACATATGATTTGTAGAGGAATGCCCGGTTTCTACGAACCTCTTACCTTATCGACGTTAGTTTATAATAAGTTCAAGGCTTACATTCGTATGGCACCTATAGCCACGGTTACCCTCATACGCATGGATTCAGGGTCGAACACTCGGGTAAGACGATGGGTATTGTTCTAAAGAAATCATACAAAGCTTGTCAAAGACCTTACGCATATGACGTCACAGAAACAGAAAGTGCACCCTGTAAAACGCAAGCGCGCATCTTTGCATCTGACACCAAAACGAACGTATGGGGTCGGTCGGTCATCTGGGTCTTTCCGTTAACCTAGCAACTTTGGAGTGAAAACAACAACTGATTACAGTATGATCATATGGGAACACTTTATGTGCTACACTGTTGGAGTGAAAACAATAGACCTTATGCGACGTTGCGCTCGCACTTAGACGCGTAGAACAATACACAAATAACTGTCTGCATTGCGTCGTCTGCTGCCGGGCCACTGCACTGCAGTGCAGTACTGTAGCACTGTAGCGCTGCAGCACTGCACTGCGGAAACGGTCGATTCACACATCAGTCCTTTACCTTATTCTTCTACCGACCGAACGTAGGCACTGACTAAACGAGTGCTTGTAATTGTTGCATGCACATCGCGTTATCTGCTATCGTCTGTTTTTCCACTATTTTCCTCCAAAGGAGGGCGCACTTCATGGCTTTGTGACGTCATGTGCATAAGGTCTATACATGGAACACACTATATGCCGAATACGCGCAACACATTGCTTTCACTCGAACTCATCGTTTTCAAGGGGAAATTACGTGTCCATCGACCAACCTCATATAGCAGATTTGTAGTATGCATACGCGCTTAAGTATATTACACTCGCGTGCGAAATCTACGTCGTGTGTGCAGTGTTCTTCATTGTTTTGCCTCACAAATAACGTGACGTGACGTCAAGGCATAAAATCAACTTGGAGCCTATGAACCAAAATTGCTTTGTCAGGTTCGGTTGGCACGGAATGGCGACTGTGGTCCCCAATTTTAAAATTCCTTAGCTATTCTCCAAATTATCTTAATTCAAAATCAAATTAATTATATAGACCATGCACATATCATTTGAACCTTACCAGCAATTCAAGAGGTCATTTTCGGACTAATTCCTTTCGCCTGAAAAATGTGACAAGATCCAACAAATTCAGTTTAATCTTACAAGGATCAGAGCTAATGAATCGATTTTTCAATTTTTCGGTACTTCAGAACCGATTGATGGACCTTTCAAATGTGTATTTAAGTTATTCCTTGTTTAGAACGATATGGTTACTATATAGTGACTTTAACGTTGGATGTCAAGTTATACCCTAAAGATCAATACGAACTGCAAATAAACCTTACGTCCGGTGTTTCGGACCAACAAGTGTCGTTATTCAATCCTCTATTTTTACAGTTTCAACTTGAATTTCCGCTTTAAGCCGTCAGTTTTGCACAGATCAATTTAGAAACCGTGAAATTACAACGCCTGGGGCAAAGAAGCTGTTCCTGGGCATTGAAACAGTTTAGTTTCTGGGCTAGAAATGAAATATAAATGGAGGTAGAAATAAAACTACCGACCAGCACAACGAGGCTTTAAAGATTGGGGAAGATTTAAAGGGAACGAATGAACGTGAAAATTGTCTGCAGAGAATGAATGAATGCGGTCTCATACAACAAAAAAAAAAAAAAAGGATTGATTGAACTACGAAAATTGGGGCAATATCACAATTAAAACTGGTAAAGTTCTTTTCAAAGGGAAGTGACTCGGTCATAACCTCGGTACAGGCTTAAAATAGAGAGTAAAGCAAAACATACATGTTATGAGCATTGTGTTTCATTTTTAAAAGTAGCTAGTTCCTAGCAAACCTAATTACCCTACCGTAATAAGTTATTCTTTATTGATTTTTGACAGAAATTCCAAGAATATCTAGCTCTACCCAAAAAGGGAAATTTCTCTCGTTTCCAGTTACAAAGGCTAGATGCGAATCAAAAGGTTCACCAAACTGGTCAGAGTTTGCAAAACAATAGTATGATTTACAGCTGACATTGTAAATTGTCTGAACCTTGTAATATGAAATTTAACCTACTATAGTGGATCTCGTTTTTTCGTCATGTTATATTATATGTCTGCGTTAACCTGCAGAAGTAAAAAGTGCACCAATCATCAGTTATACAGAAATGCTACCGGGTAATCTTTCGTTTAATTCATCTTTAGATTGAGGCCTTAATCAGGACGCCCTAAAGTTCGTCACCGGACATCTGCCGACACAATAGCTTGACAGCATTGCAACACATTTTGTGCTTTTGCGCTTAATTTTACCAAATTAAATTATCCTACAGTACTTTCATTCCCAAACTTTGTGCATTTTCTACAGGGGCGGATTTAGGGGGGGGCAGGGGGCCCGGGCCCCCTTCCAAAAAATGTTGAATATTTTCCATCTTCATAAAACAGTACAAGGCCCTATTCCTATTCATTTTCTTTCACAAATGGTTTTCACACTATCAGAA
>WURT03152909.1:0-10921 GCA_009936505.3 Holothuria glaberrima
CTCCCATTTCTCAGACTTCCAATGAACACTTGAATTGTTTCCCCCCTCCCCCCTCCTACTTTTGAAAAATTGTTGACTGCCAGTCTGATCATCGGCTTGGGGAGGGGTCTCCCCTTTGAGAAATTTTTGATTATTTAAGTACCCTCAGATGCAATCTGGTGTAACATTTAGCATCATTTGAAGTCAATTTTTTTTGTTCCATTACAAAAATTTAAAAAAAATATTTTTTTTAGAATTCGATGGGGGGAGGGGGGCTTGGCCCCCCTCTGGCTATGCCAATGTGCTGATACTATTGCTATAAGTGCAAGACTTGGTGCCTAGTAATCTTTTCCACTCTAATAAGAGCAAATGTTGATCAATAAGATACATTTTAACCACAGCTCTCAGAAGATTGCTAAATATTTGAGATAGGGGTAGGGTGAGGGGTGGACAGTTAAATGCATTTCACAGTGGCATTTCACAAGGGTCTCATGTGAAAGAGAAAAATTTTTTTTGTACCCTCCAAACCCCGTAGCAATACTCTTTTCCTAACTAGAGATACCTCATGTTAAAGCGTGCTTATTTTTGTCAAAAAATACTTCCAGTTCTCATCAAGGTCACAGTTTGCTATGTAAAGTGGGTACATTGCCTCAGATTCCTTGTTTTTCTTTATAATTGAATGTCCTGTTTGTCCTTGAAATTTGATACTTTTGGAATGTTTGAATGTGTTTCCATATAGGTTTAGCACAAAGCTACACCATCTGTAGGGCATAACAAACAAAGCTGCTAAATGTTCCTAACAGCGGCATTAATATCATGAAGAAATCCAATTCTATGTCAAATTAATGTGCCGTGATGACATCACAGATTTCCCATAATGTACTTTATCTCGAGAAAAAATTGCATTTCTTTGAAAATTTGTATCTTTCAAACGCTGCAAGCTACTGAGATGCGGTTTTCACCTCCTAAAAGAGAAAAATTTTCTGCATTTTTTTAACTTACTGAATTTTATCTCTGGAAAATCCCTTTAAGTTTCTGGATTATGGCATCTTCTAGGGCAATTTTTAGCTGCTCCAGCCTCCAAGTAAACTACCCATTTTCAGAAGAATATCTTCCCAACGAAGATTATTGAAGGTCTATAGAGCCCCCTGCCAGTCTGCATTCTTAGATCCCTCCCCCAAATTTCTATAACCACAGCACAAATTGCATAAAATCTTCAAGGCTTGGCATATGAAAGGACTATATAGAGTGCCCTCAGTAAGGGCTCCCTTTCCCACTGTGCGATGCCTTCATGTCAGGTACTCAATGTGGGTAGGTGGGGGTTAACTAGACAAAGGAGGTAAGGATGGCCATAAATCCTCCAAAATCATGAATTAATGGTCTACACCTACGAATATTGAAATCTTATTTGGAAACAGAAGCAGCTGCAACTACTAGAGAAATATTCGCAAGCACAACTTGTACAAAATACTTTTCCCAACCAATGAAAATGCAACTGAATGGAAAGGTAAATGATGAAGTTTTCTTCCACCAAGGATTCCAACTGGCTGGTAAATTGATTTCTCAGATGAAATAACCTCTCCTTTTTACTAGTACTTTTTGTTTATATGCACCCTTCAAGAGAATACTTTGCCCCAGCAAAAAAAATAAGTATACATAATATGCTTGAAACTGTAGCAAGATGGGATGAAGTTGCAGTCAATTCCATCAAAATGATTTTACATGAAGCTGTCTAAAATGATGCATACAGGTAGCTGTATATAGTATGTACCAGATGCTTGCTGCACATAATGGATAACTTAAATATGTTGATGTTTACAAAGCTTTATAAGATATTGTTAGTTTTACCCGACACTTGACTTCCACAAGAATGACTGTTTACATGTTCCAGTCAGGTTTTGAACTGAAGATGTTATCATCATATGTAAATTTGTTTTTAACCTTTTCTTTTATCCTAATTTCAATACATACAACAGGCTAGGACATGACAGCTATTAATGATGTTGTGCAAACTATCAATATGCCTATAAGAAATTACCCTAAATTATGGATGGGAATGTCAGGAAGGGAATGTCCCAACTCTTTCCTTAGGTTCACCCCTTTTGATTGCAAAGTCAACACATATGTACCTAGACTTATGTGAGACACGGCGGCCATTGTAACATGTGAGCGTATTATTCATAGGTGGGGGTGAGGGGAAGGGTGGAGGGTGGTCTCATCTCCCAGGCAGTCAACTAAACTGAATTTCATTGCTGACATGTGAAATATAGTTCTGTGGTGTGAGCAAAAGTGATGATCATTGTAAAAAGAGTCCACTGAATGTTCAACTATGGTGAATAATGAGAATATACCCTTTTTTTCAAGTTACCTCACTATTATGTATTCTTTCATGATGTGACAGTGTGAGAGACAGTGATAATTGTTGCACTGTTGGATTGTTGTATTTACTGTTTGCCTATGTAGTGGATAGGGAATTCCCCCTCCACACAGGTCTCTCTACACTATGATAGTTATTGCATGATAGTACCAAAATGTATTTCAGTTGTAAAATTGTTCAGGTGGACTTAAAAAATACATTTTAAAACACCACTCTTTCTTTAAAACAACATAATACTGTAAATAGTTAATCTCCTATGAAGGACTTAACAAAAAAAATACAAAAATCAAATGCAATATAAAAAGCAAAGATGGAAAGGTAAACAAAAGATAGAATTGTATGGTGTAGTTTTACCAACTGTATTAGTATACAGAGAACCAAGGCAGTGTAAATACTGAAGACAACTTTGTGCCAAGTCTGTGATTTTTGATATTTTTCTAAAACACAAAAACCATCATTAATATCTATTATGTTTAAAATTCAAATGGTAAATTTAAAGCTCTTGAAGCAAAAAAGAATGCAGTGTAAACAGAAGCATATCATGTGTCCACTCACATTACATGTATTGCTGCGTCCTCCCACCCGAGTAAAAGTAACTGGGTTGTCACATAACCATACTTGGATGTATACGATAGAATGCAAAATACAGAAGGTGCACACCGGCCTAAAAGAGTCTGCTGCCATGAGCTTTGATGGAGAATGCATAATTTTTTTTTTCTATTTTTGGGGAGAGGGTGGGCTTGTAACTTTCTTTGCTGAAAAGAAAGGACAGTAAATTCCCCCTTCCAAAAAAGATATTTCCTATGTACCATACATACTACTGCAATTCTGCCTTCTGTTTGCCTTTCAAAATAAATCAAACATTACATGTAAATAATTGATAAAAACATAACATCCTAGAATGAACAGCTTCTGCATGCTCTTTTAATTTTTTGTTATTAACGTATAAAATAAAAACTCAAAAAATCAGGCAATCAGAATCATGCATCAAACAAGAGTAACAGAAAAACATGGGGAAACTAGTTGTAGAAAAGAACATCCCAATCCCTTACCCCACCCTTAACCCTTACCCTAGCCTTAAAATTAGCCAGTCCAAATAAAGGCATGGTTACAGTATGTTATTATGATAAAGTAAACCTCTTTTTGGAAGGAGTGTGTTAACAAATGTGAGAAATACTCCTACCGACTCCACCCCCTCCCCCCCAAAAAAAAAACAAGGGCATGGAGGATGCAGTAGCTCAACTAGAACCTCCCTCATGCACAGCTTAAACTGTAATGTAGTTTCATTAGGGATCTAACCTGAAGAGTCTGAATCCACTTATGGGGGCGACATACACATGTTGAATAGGATGAATTATGACGTGTTATGTGGACAGCCATGAGCTAGCACCTTTAGTATTGTATGTCAATGGTCACAGCTGTGTCAGATCAGAGTTGCCTGGTTACTTTGTACTGTTTAGTTTGAGACAATTTTTTTGGTAATGTTTGTGAGCATGATACCCTGGGGAACTGAGCTGACCCCAAAAGGAAATTTTTTATTGCCCAATTTGTCAGGCTCATCAACTTATGATTCCAATGAAAAATATTACAGCAAAAACTAAAATTCTCCCACAGGAAAAGTTTTGGTATAGATTTCACCATCTAACCTCTTGCATTAAAACATCAACACACATATACAACTATGGTGACCGCACATTTACTTAACACTATAGCCACATTGTTTAGATTCAGATGCAACCCTTCACAATCACAGCTTTTGCAGGATTTCATTCTTTGACCTCTCTTTGACACCTAATAACAGTTGACCTTCTAAAGTACAACTACTCTACAATGACCTTTCAGGTACTGAAAACAACGACCAAATTTGATGAGGTTTAGACAAAACCCCTAAGTTATGAAAGCTTGTTCCTGATTTCACTATATAACCTCTGTGACCCCAAATGACCTTTGACTTACTTCCAAAGTACAACTTCCAGCAATGACCTGTCATCTACTGAACAGTAAAGCCATATGATAAGGTCCAGACAAAACCTCTAGGAGTTGAAGGTTTTTGCATAATTTCACTGTGTGACCACTCTATGCCCCAAATGACCTTTGACTTACTTCAAAGGCCCATGATGACCCATCTTCTACTTAATACTGTGGCAATATTTCATAAAATTCTGACACAACCCCTTAAATTTGAAGGCTTTTGGATAATTTCCCTGTTTACCTCTCTTTGACCCCAAATGACATTTGACCTACTTCCTCAAGTACAGGGCATAATTTAGGATCCAGAATTTGATTAGCACTCTTAAGGCTGACCCAGAGCAATTACTATCAAAACTGAAATTTGAGTGTGAGTAGAACTGCTACACAAAAGGAGATTTGATTAGCAATTCAGTGATTTTGAGTAGTTTTTGCTTTGAGAATCCACATAAATTATGCCCTGAAGTACAACATTAATGACGCTTCATCTACTGAACTATCTGGCTAACTTTGATAAGTCTTGGTTACAACCGCTAGGAGTTGATGGCTTTTGTGCAATTTCACAGTTTGACCTATGTCCCCAAATGACTTTTGATCTACTTCCTTTTACCATAATTATCATTCAAGCCCTTATCAACTTTGACCTGCAGACAGCAACCTTCTAACCACTGTTGACAGATAGATACAGACAGACAGACAGACAGACAGACAGACAGACAGACCGGCAGACAGACAGACAGATAGACATATCGACCGACAGACCGACAGACAGACAGACAGACAGACAGACAGATGCAGTGCCAGGACAATCCTGTAGCTCAAATAGTTGATCTAAAAACATCAAAATACAGACCCTGCCAGAAAAGGGATGTAAAAAATACCCCCTCTCCTACAAAGGTTATGAAAGAACAAGCTCTGCAAGTGAGGGTATGGGTTGTTCAATAGTCCCCATACCCATAGCTGAATGCCTTTCAGCACCAGGGACTTTTAACAGAGTTTGAAAGATTTCCTCACTCAGGTTATAATTTTTATACTCTGCTTCTAATGAATTATGTTGCTCCTCTATAGCGATACAGCTGATGATTAACTCAGGGCAACAAATAAATTAAAACATGAAACACAAACTATAAAATTAAGAAGGGAAGAAAGGTTCACTTGAGCAACAGGGAAAATAAAAGGCAGCCTTTATATTTCAAACACTTTTTATCTCCAGCTATTTTAACCTCCAGGTTTTTTCTCTAAAAATTGCCATAGAATACTGAAGACGATAACATTCTTAAAGAGCTCACTGCACTGCCGTCTAAATCTAATTTATGTTTTCTCATGCACAGCACCGCAGCCCTCTTCATGCTCAGCGTCAAGAGCTTTTTTCAAGCAAAATCATTAACCAATCAAAAACAAAGTTTAATGTAAAAGGCCCCAAACATTTCATAACAGCAAGCATGAAGAGCCTTTATAGATAAATATTCAAATCGCGTTGAAAATTCTGTAGCTGTGTGGGAATCCCAGTGAATTTTGGGACAAGACCTCCTTGAAGTAATCGATATTTCAGTGTCATTAAGTGTCGGAACTTTTGTTCGATGCACAGTGGAAAACAAAATTACCTTATCATGTTGTTATATTTCTTATAAAAACTGAAACCAATAAATAAACAACCAGTGTTTTCTCAAAGATGGATAAAAATGTCATCATGATAATTATAAAATCTGTTTTAATTTAAAACTTTGAAGATGATATGTCCTCAACAATGGAATCCAGGAATGCTGTATACCTAATATAAATGTATTATCCATAGAGTGGAAGTCGGTAAACTTTCTCTGCATTTTGATCCTTTTCCCTCTTTTTTTCTTGTAATTTGATTAGACTAGCCATACATTTCCCTCATTTTTCACTTTTTGCTTTTGTTTTTTTTCTTCCTGATTTGAATGCAAGTGTCCATTCCAGCTATGCAAATGGAATGCCATAGTTTCTGTGATGTCACAGCTTTCTTCTCTATACTTCGATTGAGAGCTAATGCATTTAACACACAAATATACACAATAGTACACACGATAGACATGACACAATTATCAGTCTCATGAACCAGGGAGTTGGAATTTGTCAAATAGAAACTCCCAGCATGAACTGGCTCTCAATCTATCTTCAGAGAGGGGAAGGCTGTGATGTCTCCAAAAATCTGTATGCAATAGAGCTGAATTGTTCTGTGAGGACAGACTATCTTCAATACCAACATGGAATGTAAAGCTACTTTTCCACTATCATGGTTCACGCTGACGTTCCTAGATTTATATACATTGTAAGGGTTTGCACAGAAGACCTTCTAGTACAAACTTTGGGGAAAAATTCCATCTAGAGATGTCTTAATTTACACATTGCTGTGTGAAACCAGGGTCACATGTATCATATGACAACATCTTATATTATAGTAAATTTTTACCACGCAAATCTCTTTTGAGGTATAAACTGTCACAAAACTTGAACAACACATTTATGAGATACTGAATGACACTGTGCAACTCACAAAATTTTAAACAGTTCAAAATTAAGCACCATGATGAAGCAGTGCCTGTGATATGGCCATGACCTTTCATGATTCCTAAGGACTCCCCCACCCCGACTACATCTAGGAAGCTCACATATCTCCCTTAAAACTTCCGAAGATGTAACATCAGCCGCAACATTGACAAAAATCTGCCTTAAAATCATGACAGTAGGAAAGGGGATTTGTTCTAAAGGAACAATAAAGCCAGCTGATTGGCCCTTTTTAATGAATCTTTGCAGGACAAAATGTCAAGAAAATATTGTGATACAGTATGAAAACTATGAAACAGGTGACAGGATTGCTGTGTATTAATCCCACATAACATATTAAACTTCATCACAATTCAGTGCATTATTTGGTTGACTTTTGGAGGTATTATTGAATGTCAAGTAAATAAAGACCAGTAAATGCTAAATATTTTCACATCAATTGTGACAAAAGCATTTTCACTGAGATATGTGTACTACTGTTAAACATTGCAACCATTTTCTATTTATAATTTATTCAACAGACTGAGAACTCAAATAAACGAATACATGAACAAGTCCCGTGAGAGGGGGGTGGGGGATAAAGTCCCCCCCCATATTCTCAAAATGGAAATGCTCCCACTGACCATTACTTTTTCCTAAAGTAATTTTTGCCTCAAGGACCTGGCAATTGACCCCCTCCCCCCTCCCCATCCCAATTTTTGCTACAAATCTCTGCTACTGTATGAATGTCAAGAATTTAAAAATTTGCAAATCATCAAAGGTATCATAGAACCAAATTTCATAATTTTTTAAAGTGATTTTGAAAGAAGTCACAAGTAACTCTGACCTTTTGCCTTTGTAATATTTCAAGAGAGATCTTCTGCAGCAATGATATGAAATCCCTGTCTATCTTTTCCAAATTTGAAGACAGGAATTTCTCACCATGTTCACGAAATTTATGTCATTAAACACTAATGGACTGTAGGAATATTGATGTTTAGGTTAGCATATTGTTTCTTTATGTTAGTTTTACAGGAATAGCACCCAATTTTATTTTCAAAGAAAATTCCATCGAGATTAATGGATTTGAAACCTAACACACTGTTTCAGGGAGAATATGGATTTTATTTACATTTAACGGCTTCCCAAATTAACTTGTTTTGGTAATAATCTTCCCAGTAATATTCACGTTAAGACCGTATCATATTCCTTTAAAATGCCACTTTCATTCAAATGCATTTATTCACATTTAATTTCATCTCTAGAGCACATTAACTGGAACTCCTGTATGGCAAAAAGAGGAAAGCGAATATTTTTGAATTTGAAAGAGATTGGCAAAGTGCCAAAGAGATGCTTACCAAAGAAATTACCACAATTATGCTGGCAGTGACCGTCAGCCAAACATTCAGTTGGATGTCTTCATGCTGTGAGGGGAAAGAAAAAGAATGAAAGTAAATCAAATTATTAATAATGACTTTAGTTTTGCCCCAATAAGAAAGAACCCCTTAAACAAGACATACTTTTTTGTTCTATCTGGAGTGCATATGTTTGGCAAATAAAAAAGTAATTAAACATTCCTAAAATAGAACATAAAGACTACTCATTATTGTGAGTATACCAAGCCTTCTTTACATTTTTTCATTAAAATCGGTGCTATGGCAGGGTGCACAAAGTTAGTAGCATTTGAAGCAACAACTATTAGCTGCCAGGAGGTTCAGGATTCCCCAAATTTGTCAATTGAGTAAGATATGGGTTTCTATCAGAGAGAACTCTAGCACCCCCATCTGTATTGACCTTTAGAGTGAAACAAAGACTAAATCTAAATTGTAGAGCAGCTCAGCCACCTGACATGAAGTTGTAACTTAAAGGCCACAGGCTTCTTCCACATTCTGGTTGCATAATATCATAAATTAACTGCCCCCTCCCCAGGCCAATTTATGAGAAATAGCATAAAGCGACAAGGTGACTGAGAAGGGGATGATGGGGCAAGGTCAGCATATGGTACCATAAATGTAAGGATCTTCAAAAGTTTTGCACCTGAACTTACCAAAAATTTTATATACTATTGCAGACTTGGACCCAAAAACTTGTTTGATCCTCATTTTCTTGAATAAAGAAGTCCAAGACTATTTACTCTTTAGAAAATTTCCCACATTTAGTCATGATTTCATTTAAAATCAGCCAGCCTAAAAACAGGGACATTTACAGATGAACATTTCTTACGTTCACATGAAGAGCAAAACACACAGCTGAATTATTGTACAGCATGAGAATGCTTTTGAGGCCCTATGGCATGCAATTGTAAGCATCTTAAGACCAGTTCCCTTTATGTACACTTACAGTACTTTATATTAACCTTGCAAAGAGTAGTCCTCTAATATACTGTTTGAAGTCTTATCAAGAACAGCTGCCTGGTCCCACAATGGCGTTTACTGCCCCTGTCAACCTTCTCCCCCCCCCCCCACTCCCCATATTCCTTTTGAAGTCTATTACTAGTACCTCACCCCCCTCCCCCCCCCCCCAAAAAAAACATTACCTTAAATGCACCTGATGGTTAAAGTTTAAGTTATGTCCACAAAATGTATTTCTCCTGATTAAAAGTACATTAAGAACTGTGTTCAATTCAACAGACCCTCGAATGTTATTTTATGCAACAAAAGGCTGCACAATTTGTAAATATTGAAGTCTTTGACAGGGTTTAAGGAAGGTGCAAATGAAAACATTCAATGCCTTTCCTCAGTATGGATTATTTTAAAACATTTAGGATTTGAATCAAAAGTGCAACAACCCCAAGCAATTCACTGAATCTAGCAACAAAACTAATACAGAAAATGATCTTCTGTATCATACCAGGGACCGGAGTCACAAAGAATAAGTTTCTTGCTTGGTCGGTATTCTTGAAGAGGAAAAGTGTGTAAATATTTTGTGTAACTTTACACAAGATTCAGAGTTGTAAGTACAAATGCCAAAGCAACACATACAAAAGGCACTCTATAACCAAACAGTGATGCATGGCGTCAAACCAGCACATACAAAGACACGCTGTACCAAATAGTTGTGCCGTGTCGGACCACGGGCGTAACCAGAGAAAACCATGCGCATCATTTTAACTATAACAGTCAATCTGACTATCTTAAAATGTGACAACACAAGATGCAACCACACATACGATATGCAAATGTGTGTTTATTACAGTAGTTAGTTACATGAAGTTTAATGGCTTAGTCTGTAAACCTATTGGTTTAAGTGGGCCGGCCACTGCCTTTTTTCAGTTGTGGCTCACTGGCTTGTTTTCCCTACTCCATTGCTTATTCTGAACAGTAAGCACAATGACAGTAGGTTCCATTTTTAAAGTCTTTGGTATAACCCCGCTAGTTTATTACGGTGAGCATGCATATCTGTATGACTGCATACGTTATCTTTGTAAAACTTTAAAAAGAAACTTCTCATACAGTGCTCAAATATTTTGACTTGTGCAAGAACTTATGCAAATGTTTAATAGTGAATCCTACCTCAGAACAGTACCAAATGGTGGAAGGTTGAAAATACACCCACACACCACCTTAGCAAATTGCAAATAAAGCATGCTCCTAACTGGTTATGAGCATCACCATTTTGAAAAGTGCCCTTTCAAAGTCGCGCCCATTTCTTCGTTTCCCCTCCCAACTTTTTTGAAAGGTCCACTGCAGGGTTTCCCCTGGCATTATTTTTGTGAAGCGGCCACCTCACAGTTTTTGGCCGCCACCTCAGAAATTTGCTGTAATTGCCACCTGTACTGTACTTGCTGTGGAAGTATTGATAGTTTTCCCTCACTGTTGGTGCCAAAGCTGGCAACATATTTCTCCCATGGGCTAATCTTCTTCTTTCGGAATATGGCGACACATCAACATTGACAATTCTTCACCACGCATGCATCGAGAGGTATCAAGCCCTAATGTTATTAATAACGAACTGGGCAGGGTCTTTTTGAAGCAGAGAATCATCAACTAATGAGGCAGGGAGACTGTTCCAGTCCCTTACCATGTTTGGGAGAAAACTAAATTTGTAGCAGTTTGTCCTAGTAAAGAGGTGGCAAAAGTGCAGGTT
>WURT03152920.1:0-10920 GCA_009936505.3 Holothuria glaberrima
GACCGTTAAGAAAATTGGCAGGTTTTCATTTCAGCTACTTAACACATAATCGTCCTGAATAAGATTTAATGATGATTCATGTGACTCTGTTATCATAACGACAGGTTTTTGTTGCGTTTTACTGCCTAGATATCGTTGCTTCTAAAATATAACAAACGATACAATTTGGTAGGAAAAATGAAGACTCCTGGTTGAGGTTTGGCTGACAAAGGCATGTCAGCTTTTAATGCATGCATATTATACTAGCAGTGTTGTAGTCTAGGCCATTGAACTGAAGGCCTACCGAAACCGAGGCTGTAGTTCGCCTTCCGAGACCGAGGACAGTAGACCGTTCACTATTGTGAATTAAAAATGCAGTAGACCTGAGACTACGGGTCATGTTAGTTTGCATTATATCCCATACAGCTTTGTGCGATAATTGACGACAGATATGTTGAGACATATTTTTAACCATTTGGAAATATGAAAATGTTTCTCGGTGGGAGAAAAAAATCTGCATCTTTAAATGTGGTCTTAGTGAAATTTTGGGGTAATACTTATTTACAACAAGCCGCGGATTGGCTTTTACAGATCTCGGCCAAATTTCCCAATCCAGAGGTTACGGTGTCCAGGCCGAGGCATCACCTTACGAGCCCGAGGCAGCAAACATCGGTCCCCAAAAGTGAAACACTTATCACTAGTACAGACGGTGTAACATTTTGTCAAAACATGAGGTCATGTCCACGCAACATATTCTTTGCTACATAAAAGGTGTTGGATGACCAGAGATTTGTCTTAATGGATGTAGCTATTGAGTTGTTATGTAGAGAATGCCACAGCATTTGCCGAATTTTTGACTTAACAAAAGGGTCATTACTCATTTCTGATAGTGGGAGATGCCAGATTTTCTCATGGCCCATATACTGTCACCCACGCATGGTGGAGGCAAAACTATATTGACGAATATGTGGGATGGGAAAGAGATTTCCTACAATCAAGGGCGTTTTGGATGCCAGGTTATCGGAAACTTAGTCATAACAATGGGAAAGGTATATAAGGTGTATATATTGTATGATGGAAGGCACTGGTAAACGTCCAGTTAATACGGCGCATAGTGGCGAAGATATAACTTCTGCCACCCTCAGGAGATAAAAAGTTTATCATGTCCTCTTCATGCATTTTTACGATGGCCCTTCTAAAGTTTGGTGCAGCTTTGCTTTGTGGTGTGTGAGGGTGTTGACGTGTGTGCTTGTACGGGGATAAGCCTAGAGCGGTACTTCACCGTGACCCACGTGATAACTCGAATTGTGTCACTCCATCTTTTAAAACCTCTCCTCAAGCGAGTTACCCCAAAGTGGGTGGGTGGTCAAATGAGCGATGAGTTGGTGCATTACACGGAAAACAATGATATCCTCTCCTTCACATTTTGGATAGGTCTAAAGGGAAGAAGTCGACAGCTAAATGACACTATTCCTGTTCACGAAATGAATCCTAGTATACCCGACTCAAACTTGCCCCCTAAACCTAAAAACATCATTTACCCTTCCATTCGTGACGAGTGGGGATGATTTTCTTGTCAGCTGCTAAAGATGATTAGTCGATTTTTTTGTTTTACATTAAAACATTGCAGGTATATGAGGAAAAATCTAAAACTATTTCACCATGCATTTGTACCTGTCCACTTCGTTTAGGGTTAGCCTCTTGTTGTAACTTAAGGCCTAAAGGGAAACTGATGTGCCGTGTCTTCTTTGCTACCGCCGAAATAGTATGGTACGGCAATAACATGTACAACGTAAAAGCCTTCGAAACGTACGGTAACATTAGGCTATCAATGCAGTGGAGAAGAGACGCTTGTGGAGGTCTGCTACAATAGATATTTCATAACGTATAGCTGTTATTCTCTCTACTGACGCATTCGCCTCCCTAAAATTGTCAGCGGTTACTTTCCTAGTTATGTCTAAGGTTGAATAGTTTAGATGACGCAGTCAGACAGATGACACAATAGGAAATTTTAATCATTGATGAATGTATCCATGGAACTGTAAGGTAACTGAAATTATAAACAATAGCGTGACGTCACTACTATTTTGTTTATACTCCCAGTTCCCATGATTCCGTGGGTGCATTTAGCAATGATCAAAGTTTCCGGTTAATTGACACAAACAGCTACCACAGATATACATTTCACATCTCTTTGCATTTTCAACTGCTTAACGCAATGGGGTTGGTTATATGGTATACCCCACTTAGAAAAAAGAACGGTGGGGTTACAAAAGAAGCTTCTTAGTGTGGTCAATGCTGCATGCTCATTTCTTATTTTGTTTCACAAAACTTTTGACACAATCAAGTGAGTTAAGCCACTTATTTCGGCTGTGCCTTGTGCATGAGAAGTGGAGGACACGGGCAGGATCGCTTAGCAGTTACCATAAACCATTGCCACTTCATTTCTTTTCTTTTCTGTCAGTTTGTGCAGATAAGTTGAGAATCCAAGGAATGACTGAAGAAGTTTATGTTTTCAACGAGTTGTCTTTGCATATGTGTCATTTATTGTATCAGATATTCAAAATTTCACGTTGGAACAATAGATGTGCAATCATTGTTCCCAGCAGTGAAGTTCTTTTGTACCTTTGCGGTCTTCCAATGGGTACCGTGACATTGATGCGTAATTTCGGCGCTTCGTGAAATCCGAATTTAACCCAAGAGAAAACGTGGAGAAGTACACTACTCTGAAATTTGTGAGAATGTCTAGCTACTGTCTCTTCATTTTTCATGTGTCCATTAATGAGACAGCGATGCAAAATGTGAAAGTTCTCTAAAATGCATTTTCTCTCCGATTTGTAAAGCCTTGTCTACAAGTACTAAACTGGTCCGCGCAACCTTCGTTATCGACTAAGACATAGAGCTGCTACTAAAGTCCACTGGGTAGCAGTTACTAGGCAAGGCAAAAAAAATTGATGGTAAGAAACATCAAATAAAATCGAACCAGAGATTTGTAACTGGACAGTTATAGAGCCACCGTCCGAAGGTGCATTACCACTACATACGGGATAACATAAATATTGCTGAAGAAACCCATTAAAACTTGCTTTTTAACTCGTCTTTTAGATTCCTAAAATTAGATAGCAGCAATTCTGAGGTAGCGTCCTCCTCCCATATCAACTCACATGTTTAATGTTTGAACTTACCGCACTGATTTAAGTCGGTTCAAGACGTTCAAAATTCTTCACAGAAAGCTAAGAAATTGCTTACCATTTCTGCCGTGATATTACAGAATTTTAACATTGCCATAAAACATATGAGCACTGCACATGGGAGGTATTTTGGCCTTCACATGACAGCGTAATTATGTTTTCACGCCAGCTTTGCTTGAGCAATTCTTCAAACTACGTAACCACATTTCAGCAATTTCGACCTAAACAGTAGAAGTCACTTTTTTATTTGAAAATGACCTCTCATGACCTCATAATCAAATTTATCGACTGCAAAATTAACATTTTTACTTCGACAAAGCATTGACCAAAACTCAGCCAAATTTGTGGCAAAATGGCAGTCATTTCAAAACAGTGTCAAAAGTGTCAGAAATTTGAAAGAAGCAGCCAGAAGCTGAGCTGAAGATTTTCAGCCGAAAGGTTTGAAATTTTGCAGCAATGAAGCTTTCGCTATGCTTCACGGTTTTGATAAGTTGTATTCAAAACCGTGAAGGGGAAATTTCTACCCAAATGGGATGAGCCGCAACCCCCAGCAACCCATCCCCGTCTCGTTAGCAGATAGTGATTACAAAAGTTACAAATATATATTCAAATTAGCTTCACTAGGCTTTCTTTGGTGTTAAAACGGGGCAATTATATTACAAAGAAAAAAGAAAAAAAAACTTCTTTAGGCTACTGAAGTTTGCACAAGCTTGCCATTATCTTAAGGCTGGAAAGAATATTTTTACTGGTATATTTTCGATATCTATTTCACAATACTTGACTCACCAAAGCGTTTCTAATGCTCTTAGACAAACTGAACTGCAGTCCACAACTCCTAAGAGAATAAATAGTGCTTACTTGTGCATACTCTACGACTGCCTGCCCCTGAAATATGAAATTGTAGTCCTGTTGCGCTGTCTGCCATATCATATTCTTTCCATTACTTAGTCTATAAAACATTAACAGTGATAAAATGGCACCGATGCATCTGTGTTTGTTAAGTTTTGGGTTTTTTCAGGTTATTGGTATATATGTCGTATATAATCCTGAGCAATCGAGAACAAAGTGGACAAGTATACCGGGAGCATGCTGTGTTATAGCTGTATGCGACAAGTACCTATTCCTATAAGCTAGTTGGTCCAACACAAAGCTTTAGATGCTAAAACATCATTATTGCAAGCTAAACTATGTAACAGATAAAATGTTGTCAATCGAAGGAACGTTAAAAAAGTCTTATTTTGCAAAAAAAAAAAAAATTGACAATAAGGCTCACCGTGAAGTCCAACAGCGTTATTAATGATGTAATAAAATATCTAATCATCTCATATATAGCGGAATAGATAAGGCACTTGTTAGGTGAAACCCACACTTGTAAATTTTCACGTACGCTAATCGCGGGAGCCTCTACCGCTTTTGGGGTGAGTCTCATCAGGGAGCTCCCTGCTCTCATGCGCACAACTTCGTAAGCCCTGTGTTATCTCACTCATCCTTACCAAAACCATGTTGATTTAAATTGTGTTGTCGTTTAAAATTTTTTCATCAGCGTCTCGTTAATAATTCCAAATTTTCGGGCGCTCTAAAGCTTTTCAGAACCATGTATGGTCATCTCTTGCTCCTCGGGCAAATCAGGGACATAGCTCAAAATTGAACAGTATTCAACTTTTGTAGCTTCTTATAGCGCTTTATGGAACTATGAATTGGCCCTAAGTGTATGTAGTGATAGCCTTTCGACGGCCTACAATGTGCCACTTGCAAGGGCCAGATTTAGCTTTCAGCACAACTGCATACAGACACTGAATAATTTATGCAACAAGGGGTGACGGGTACGTATTTGCCAGAGCCTTTAGTGGTTATTGTTTACAGTTTAGACAGACCATGCTCCCCAAACATCAGTAAACGAAGAAATCACTTTGCTTTTGCCAAGCCCGTATATAGACAAAAGAGGGGGAAAACATGGGGCGGCCCCCTATAAAATTTCTCGCCCTAGAAAATAAAAATTTACAAATACCTTAATGCATTTTAGTGTATCTCGCCCGCTGACAAATCCTTTGTTCCCTGGAAACTATTGCGTCCCTTCCCGCACCTTGCCTGGCTACGGGTCTGGCTGGTTCTTGAATGAACCAAGTTTGGAGCGCTTCTCGGTGCACATCACTCATATTGGTCATAGATTATACTACCTGGCTATCATGCAGGTTAAGGTTTGCGAGTGTTAAAACTTTGAATTATGTCACCTTACGTTTTTGGTGGAAAATGTTGTATGAAGGGGCAAAATGCCGTACGTAGCTTGCTGAACTCACAACGCAC
Source organism: Holothuria glaberrima (assembly GCA_009936505.3). Classification (NCBI taxonomy): domain Eukaryota; kingdom Metazoa; phylum Echinodermata; class Holothuroidea; order Aspidochirotida; family Holothuriidae; genus Holothuria; species Holothuria glaberrima. Next base: position 5,475 of record WURT03152920.1, read on the forward strand.
GGTACCTCGTTTACATTTGTTCTGGATAGTATACACGTGTAAGCGAGTCACTAGCCTAGATTTCCCTAATTGAAATTTCACGTGGGCAATATATGCAGACTCCCTTGTAGTGCGTTGGTTTATTATACACTATCGCTTTCAATGTCTAAGAAAACATTAAATACAAGTTTTTTTTTTATTTTTTTTTTTTATTAATCTGATAACAATTCAGCTTAACCGTCACTAGGGTCAGGCAGAATACTGATACATTCATAGCTATTCATGTACTACCTATTTTTACAGACAGTGCATACAGGTATCTGTCTTTTCCGATCTTTTCGTAGTTTTTTGCCCGACCTCATTCCTTCCTTACCTACATCATTCCACCCAACCCTATACCGCGCAGACTTGATTCAGCTCGAAAGTCAAAAATCTTTTATTGAGTTGAAACAAAGTTTTTTATTCGACGTTTAAATTGAAGGTAGCGTTCTCGTTACTCTATTGGATTTGAGTAACATTTGCATTAATTTTCACCGATAGTATCTTTCCAATATCTTTTCACCTCTAGTTGACTTATAGCGCGAAACTCCGTCTTATCTCTTCATGGCATTGCAGGAATCGCTGTAGGGGAATTACAGAACGGATTTGCATAGATTCCCGGTACACTGTAGGATCATGGAAGTATGGTAGGCTGGAGTAGTGACAACAGTGTACCTAACAGGGTCGACTCCCCGAAGAAAGGAATATGATTTCTTGTCGTCTTTGCACAAGACGACAGACTAGACTCAGACATTGAGAAGTAAGGAAATAGACGTAATGAAAAACATTTTGGTCTGGGCGATGCAAGACTCTGAAGAGAGGGGAGAGTTTGTTGCGGGATGGAAAGGAAAATGATTCTTGTCATTCTTACACAAGTCGCCAGACTGGACTCAAACGTTGAAAAAAAAGTAAGGAAATAAAAATAAAAATAAAAAAAATAAAAATAATAGAAAACGTTTTGGTCCGGGAGTCGCCAGAATCTGAAGAAAGGCGGAGAGATTGTCGCGGGATGCCAAGAGAGTGTACAGCTTCTCATAAGTGGGGGAGGAGGTATGACCTTGACAAGAAGTACTGTATTTCAAGCGCGCATAGCGAAATCCTAGAGGCGAAGAATTCAGAGCTCACTTAGGGTCCCTGGAAAAATTTGTAGGCCAGATTATTCGTGGTGTAATTAGAGGTATTTTCCAACAATTTTAACATTAAATAGCTGTTTCCAACATCCTCGAGTTTATTCCTTGAATCAGCTATATTGCAAAGCTATGAAATCAAACATGAGCGGACTATTTTCATTAGTGTTCTAGGAAAGAGTGAGGTACAATCCCCTACGCTTTGAAAATGGGGGAGAACATCCTCCCGTGCCCCACCTATTGAAGCGGCCTATGTGGGATACTGTTACATTTTGCCATCTTATACATTTGTTCTATTTCATTTGCATTGGACCACTTATTACAATATAAAACATGTTAAGTACTTAAACATTTAATGTTTATCAATTAAATGCCCATTAACACAAATCGTTTAGGATTTCGTTTGTTTAACATTTTAACATGTATAATAGTGGAGCCAAACGTGTTTAGGAAAACGTTCAATTCCTAGGCACTTTTTATGGACTGCGGTGCTCACTTGCCTTAGTTATCCCTCCCCAGAGGAGTATCGAAAGCAACCTTAATATCAGAAAGATAATTGGGGAGGGTTAAATTTGGGCGATACGCTTCTGAATTGTGTAAATCATATATCGGCCTACATTTAACAGTCTCTTACAGTCGGAAAATGTGACGTCTGGAATCTCAACATGATATTAGGGTACCGGGACTGCGTCCCAGTGAAGGTCGAAGCCGCGGGAAAATCTAGAAAATTCAAAGAACTATAGACACCGTGGTTAATAATTTAAATACCAAATGGCTTACGTGCACGCTAAGGAGGTATCAAAATTCGCAACTTTACATGTTCAATTGAGTAATAAATCGCAGTAAAGACTGGTCATAACTAGAGGGATGGAACGGGAAGGGATCGAGGATGGTCAATAGGAAATGGAAATGATCGTTGTAACTAAGGTTTGATACAAAAAATAAAGTTTTTGGGGAGAATAGTCTCAGACAAGATTCATAATCATGTTAATTATCAATAATTCGCGCCAAAAAACCTCGACGGAAACCTATGTTTTATTACAACATATACTGCAATCAATTCATCATCACAGAGAGGCTTGGTATGGTGGGGGAGGGGTGGCGTCACAGTGAAGGATATACAGCTGTCGGCTCAAAATATCTCACTTAGTTACCAAAGAAGGTACGCGTCAGACCTGTTGTATAATCACGGGAATTTCAAACGTTAAAGCGTCTACCAGAGGTTCATTGACCGACACTAGTTACCTAGCAACATTCCTGTAAGCCATTTGCATGATGACGTCACAGTGTATTACCAGCCCGAGGCTATCCCCAGTGTGAATGGCTTTTGAAATATGTGTTATGTCAAATCCATCAAAGTATAAACATGATATTACAACTATATTCTTCTCACATTTGTAAACAAGCATCTTAAAAATGAAAAGAAAAAGAAAACGAACTGCAGGGGGTGACGCCAGGATTTTTCCAACAGGGGAAGTGGCGGGCTCTCTGAGGGGGACGTGACCTAAAGACCCGGCAGGGTTGCGGGAACAATGTAGATGGGACGTGATGTGGTGGTGGCTGACAGAAAAGCTTTGAAGGCTATACCATTCCAATTTCTGGGATTTTTTTTTATAATATCCATATACTAGAAATGACGAGTTGCATGTTGATGTAGTGTTTTTCCAGGAAATGAGAATTGTGAAATTGCATAGCAGGGGAAGCGCGTGCAAAATTGAACACAGATAAGAATTTATGTACATTTACATAAAAAGAAAATCGACGTTTGAGGCGATTTACCCCTGTCTAGAATAACATATATTGTATCGTGTCCACCTCGTCTGCCCTATGAAATAGTCAATCCTCCCTCAGCTAAGTCGCTTACCGCACCATACAACAAAGAAAAGAGAATATAGTTTATGCATTATGTGATGAGATTCCCGACCTTCACATAAAGCTGTGTAATGTACGTGTAAACTATAGGTTATGTAGTAAAAGAAAGGGATTGTACCGTTTGAAGGGCCGCATAAGTAGTCGCCCCAAACCTATTTTGAAAGAACAGCTAAATCTCACAAATTTTCTCTTGATTCTCTTCCAAGTAGCCTATCTTTCATGATATTTCAGGACTTAGGCCTAAATATTCTATATTCAAGGTAAACTAAGGTGTTACTCCTTGTAAATTTCACAATTTAGTGAGAAAATATTATCACATGAGTTTCAAGAGAAATCCATGAAATAGGGTAGACTATACTACACTAATTCAAACTGGGGTGACTGCAGTTTCCCTTCTAGTGCATGGAACGGAATTTTGGAAGAAACTGAAACATTGGTGGCGAGAATTTGCCTCATTCGTCATTTTGCCAAATTTGAAGTCTCGACGGTTTATTAGCCAATAGTTAGCCTCTAAATGCGGTTTATTTCCTTAATTATCAAGGTTGTGCTGGATCAGAGAGTTGCAACTCACTGGTTTAATAATACTCTGCAGTATACAACCTGTCAACTTGATGCAAGTTAACCTCACCCACCAGTAGAAACAAACCATAGTCTTCTCAATGACTCACGCTTAAAAATTGGAACTTTCTCATTCGTAGTCTTGTCAAGAAGAAAATGACAGATACCAACTTCTATAACTACTACTGTATTGTAGCAAATGTCCCTCTCCTCGCTCTGCTCTTCTCTCTGTTACCTCTCTTTTCTCCTCCTTTTTCTCCGAACCCCTTCCCTTTCCTCTTCACTTTGCCTTTTGTAACTCTGTAGCTGGAACTGACCCTTCCTCCGGCTGTCAAAAAATAAAAATAAAAATCGGTCAGTGGTGACAGCCCGAGCAAAAAGTTGTAATCATCTTGTCGTAGCGTAGACGTTGGCCATCAAAGATGTGGATCACAGGCGGGCGGGACAGGCGCCCCATATTTTGGTTGAGAACAAAACATTTCGTCCTGTCGGACGTATTATTTTGGTGATGTTTATGAGAAAGAGAAGGTTTGTCACTATCTGATAATAAGAGACAGACTTAGAAGGTGTATTTCGTAAGCCTCTTTTGCCAACAGCATGGCTACTACGTACTGACATACACAAATCAACATATGTTCGTGGACGTATCCGTACAGTTGTACAGCTGTGTCCGCCCTCTGTCTTCCCGAATATCATATTTTGGCAACAAATGATCGGTGATACTTCACAGTAATTAATTCACAATTTTAATGAGTTGCTATTTGTCAGAAACACCAAATAATTCCCTACATATGTGCATAGGCGTATGATGTGGGGCCTAGGTGGCACCACCTCCCTCCCCACCCCGAAAAATATGGTCTATTCCAGAGCTAGTCACGCGGTTTTCAGTTCAAAGTAATATCACGACTAGAGTTAGATGAAGTTTAACAGCTCAGTTTCTAAGCAAATATCACGACTAGAGTATATACCTGCCGCCTACATTTTGAAAAGATAGAAGGTCTCCCCATACACCTTTTATTTCGTGGCATGCCATACTGCACCGCATATTCCTTGTTCATCATGTGGTTTGTGAAGCCACAAAGGCCTGCTGAGCAAACCGAGCTTGCTCCGAGGGATAACTACTCTTATGCATATATGCACATCGTCTTGTTGAAGCGACGTGATCTGTTGATGCAAACATTAGTTTAGGTTTTCGGAAATAATTAGTCAGAAAGGCCGTTTGAAATTAGCATGAAAATAGACGAAACTGCTAGAAACTTAACACTTAATGTTTAGTTTGGCTCCAGTGAAATGTTAACATTTGCTTAATTGTTTGATGATATACGTGAAAGATGCGACTAAAAGCACTAGATATTCTAAGGTACTAAGACAAACATGTCGTTATATACACCAAGTGTATGAATTGTTTATAAATGCACGTTTAAGATGGCCTGAAGTACATAGTAACCTTTACAATGTCTGCAGTTGTTTTGATTAAGAGGCTCTTAATGAGTTCTAGATGTACTGTTTAGGCAAACATTTCTTAATGAGCAATAAATCTCGTAAGGGATTTCATCAATTTAGAAGGGTATTTCAGTTTCTACTGATTTTTTGGTAGACGAGAATCATTCTTATTTCATCCCGGAAATATTTCTCCAAGGTAGTCAGACAAGGTATTGAAGGGGCGAAATAGCTTCCATCGGTGATATATATATATATATATATAAAATTTCATTTACTTATTTTCACATTACACGATGCTCTGGGAATGCAAGCGATTCCTATTTATTTCAGATTAATTACATATTTACTTATATACATACATACATACATACATACATATTGAAGTTTCAACTCATGTGAGGACACATGTATAAACCATCAATACGCGT
>WURT03152931.1:0-10918 GCA_009936505.3 Holothuria glaberrima
CCACATGTACTTATAGCCTATGAACATTGTTGGGAACTTTTCAAGTAATACACAGTTACTACTTTAACAAGATGTCTTTTGTGGTTTCTGACTGCCTTTAACCCCTCCCAACTTCAGAGCCCCACCCTTCTTCATCAAGAACCACCTCATCTAAAAAAGAGAATCCCTCAATATAAAGGCAAACCATGGTCTCAACCAGCTCGGAAGCTGTTATCCGAATAGAGATGGTAGGAGTTTAATTTATGCTAATAATTTAAGACCTTTAAACTGTTCAAAGATTTCCAACAACTATTAGCTGGTGATTAAGCGAGGACTTAGGCCCTTTATTTAATGTTTTCGATTTCAATCTTCTACCTTGCGACATCTGCATTCACCCTTAGAAATACGTTAACAAGGGGATAAAATTGAATAATGCTTTGATGTGTAGGTTTGTATACCACCTGTTTAACAGAGATCAATACAAATGCCCCTAACCCATCTAAAGAGACCGCACGCTAGAGAGAAGCCTAATTCTTTCAATGCATTAGGAAAAAAATCTCAAACTTCCATAAAAAACGGACGTATAGTAATAGAGGGAGAACTGATAGAATTGGGCAGACAATCCCAGAGCTTTGGCCCAGCTGACAAAAAGGCCTGATCACCGCAGGTTTTCAAAGTAGTTCTGGGAACAGTGAGGGTAAGTGTATTGCTAGAACGCAAGGTATAACGAGTATTAACCTGAAAAGTGAGATTATCAGACAAATCAGAGGGTGCCATACCATGAATGCATTTATATACAATGAGTAGTATTTAAACTTAATTCTGAATTCAACTGGCAACCAGTGCAGAGAATGAATGCTACTTCACGATCGAGTGTTGAAGTCATAACAGTCAACAACAAGCCTGCCTGCAGACGTTGGAGTCTCTGAATCAATCGAATGGACCAAGGTGCTCATAGTTGTAGAACACGTATGTTTTCTAATCTTTTTGAGGTTAAAAATATAGATAGTAGAAAGTTAATCGAATGATTACTAGATGACCTTTTAAGCGCAAACCTCACTTAACAGGAAGCTTTGGCGAACTATCTCCATTCGAAGAACAGCCCCCTGGTTCAACGGATAAAATGTCATTGCCACCTTAGAGGTAGTGATGGAGACAATAATAATTGAAACATACCAAGCCTAGCTTCAGTTCTTTCCTTCCCGCGTGCTCGCAGAATGTCACGATTATGTTTGAGCTTTGGTAAACCTTCCTTTCCATGGGACAACCTTCTCAACTAAGTTATCCTATTTTCCAGTGGTCCAGCAGCAGGTCCGTGCTTTGAGCCTCTGCAATGGAACTGTACTGCATAAAGACAAGTTAAAAGTTATGAGAGAAACAAAGAGAATGTAATATATGAATATTACATTTTCCAACAAGGTCTAGCTGTGAACCTAAATGTGACAATTATTACCCATTAATGACTTACGTTAGAAGCTACACAATTCTTGATAGTCATAGTTTCCCCTTTATATTTGCAAATAGCTACCTGAGAGCAGAAAATGAGCTATGTGCAGACATAATGATTAGTGAAATGGTGCAATGATGGATGCATGTGGTGACAGACAGATGAATACCTAGCTACCATCCCTACCTAGTTGGGGATGACCATTAATTACTAACAGACAGGACACAGCACACCTTATAAGTTTGCATAACTAAGTATTCAACAACATTTAGTCATATCAAAATCATTAACATACCTTTAACTTTTCAGCATCCTCATTACAAGTGAGGCAGGCATGCCAAAATTGGTTACTGATCGCTGGCACTGCCCGTTTCCTTGACAGCCTGTAAAAATATGAGCGAACAATTGAACTTTGCACTGTTACATAATGAAATCAGGGCTGAAATCAACAAATTAAAAGACACTAGAAGCATGCATTAGTTGTCATCATGACAGTAATAACTTTTCCAAGCTGTGCACATACTATATGCATGGCATTGTATATTGACGAAATACTGACCAATACATGTTACCAACAAATAAACATCTGGACTCATGAAAAAACGTCTAACTTCCACAAAAAGAATATAATTCTTTTACTCATTATAGAGACTTCATACTAAGAATTAGCTCTGTCTATGTTACCCTCTGGAGACTTGTCGGTTGTCAATAATATTTTGAACACTAATTATACAACAACTTACTGATAGAGGTGATAACCCTTAACAATGGTGATATGCCCTCAACAATGGAGTTCATCCACTGACGATTGTTCATCCACGTGGTTATTATCAAAACTACCAGCACTTTCTATTTTAATACAGAAATTTAATAAAATTTCAATATTTCCTATGCAGTAACCTCTGAACTCGTACATCAATAAGACAAGGCTAAGCATCGAGGATATTCATTATTTGCATCTAAGGCAACTGCCTTTGGTAGTAAATTCTTAGGTTTTCCATGTTTCACACCCAGAAACATCTGATTTATTCAGTTTGAAAGGTTTCCATTAGTTTCTTGCATTGAGGATCATGCTTACATGGTTCAGGAGGTTTGACCTCTTAAGAACCCTTGACCTCCAAACATAATAATGTGATTTCATGTTGAAATGATGGCCTCTTTCTCTCTAAATACGATATGACATCCCAAAATTACTAGAATGAATAGTGACCACCTTTACCATGTATACAAGGCTTACAAGCTAAGCTCCTAAACACTCGCAACCCCCATAGATCCATTTGCACATATATACACGAACGTCACACGCATGCTATCTCGTGTTCCAGCACTATCCCCCATTTCAATATGTAGATTGGAACTTTCATGTCTGCATTATCACATAACTTTAACTGATTAAAAAATCATGCTGTTTAATATTGGACCATAAATTAAACGTATCATTACTCACCCAGTGACAGAGGGTTCAAAAGTTAACAGAAACTAAAACCCATTTTTTAAGAGATACCAAAGCACAAAATATATGCATGCTATACAAACACCAACATATTGCTTTCCTGGCATTAGTAAAAATGAAACTTCTTTCTGCAATATTACATCACTTTAACCTTTTTTAACAAATAACCATGATAGCATAACAATTCCATAGAAAAATTTATTTTTCTTTTCCCCCTTTTTTTTTTTTCTTTTTTTTTTTTTTTTTTAGCAAAAATCTGAGTAGATTAAAGAAGTCGCTCACTGCTCACAAACGGTTATGAAACTAACGGGGCTCAACGAATACCAAATTGCACTAGCCTGAGACTAGCTGAACTACACTTGGGCTACTGTGTTTGCTACAGAAAGCCCCGTCCATGGGCTAGTACTAATTGGTGTAAAGATGTTTACTAGTTTGAATGTAGCCTTTGCCTTGGGAGGCGGCTAGTTGATATCATATTATTCAGGATAATGGAACAAGCTTTTCTAGTTCCTCATGGGCTTGTAGTAAAGCTGAAGTAATGTTGAACCCAGTTAACTGAAAATCACTTGGTGTCATGCTGTATATAGGTCTTGAAATCGTGTTCATCCTCACAAAGCACTGCAACCAAGTGACAACATGCATGTGCATGGAAGACCTCAATTATATGTAAGGATAACATTCACCCATGATGGTTGTACCATACTAACCGCTGATGGTCTTCATAAGAACTTTGCTGACATGCGAAATATCGTTTTGATGTTCGATGTTCTTGAACATGGGATTTTTCTCTGATCAAAGGGAAAATGTCATGAGGGCGTTAGATGGTTGTAGCATACTAACCGCTGATGGTCTTCATAAGAACTTTGCTGACATGCGAAATATCGTTTTGATGTTCGATGTTCTTGAACATGGGATTTTTCTCTGATCAAAGGGAAAATGTCATGAGGGCGTTATACACATCAATATATTGAAGCAGCATTTGTTTATGGAGCTAAGTGTATACCCTATTTACCATTAGTTTTCCCCAACCAGACCAAACTCCACCACGATATGTATCACTGATATTGATCCCTATCTCAGACATTACAATTCTTCATAACTCAATCTGACAATGCCGACCGACTGACTGGTCAAGTGGTTAGAACATCCGACTTGTAGCCGGAAGGGCGGGGGTTCGAATCCTGGCTGGGTCATACCAAAGACTAAAAAATGGAACCTACTGCCATTGTGCTTGGTGCTCAGCATAAGCAATGGAGTAGGGAAACAAGCCAGTGAGCCACAACTGGAAAAAGGGCCGTGTCCGGCTCGACTTAAACCATTTTGTTAGATCTGCCTAACGAATAATCAACAATAATGTTACCTTAAGTCATCCCAGATGGCACTATATAACACAATCGTGTTGGTGTGTCGTGAAACCCCGTCTAACTAACCTTAGATCATCCCTACTTTTTCATGTTGGGTGAGATTTATAGACAAGGCGTATTTTTTTTTTTTTTTTTTTTTTTTTTCGTCTTACCCATTATTTTTGCATGTTACCTCTTCCCCGCCCCATATCATTCATACACTGTAACAGTGATATTATTTTATAACATGGTTATAACACACAGTTTAATCAATGTAGCAATATTACACATTACACATTGGTTTGATTGTATGAGCATCCGTGACAAGCTCCTTCACCTTGACACCTTGCTGTAAAACATATCCATAGCTCACATGAACCCAACCTTTCTATGCCATGGCCATGCTTGGCTCCCCTGACATCAACACACTGCAGGCTAACAACACCGTGTTTGTCATGGTCCATGAGCAGCTCCTTCATCTTGACACCTTGCTGTAAAACATCCTCCAAAGCTCACATGAAACCGAGCCTTTCTATGCCAAGGCTATGCTTGGCTTCCCTGAAATCAACACATTGCAGGCTAACAACACAATGTTTGTCATGGTCCATGAGAGTGTATGTTGCCATGGATTCACAATGCCAAGGTGAGTCCACTCGTGCATCCCTGCCAGTGTGACTGGACCCCCTCCCACTTTAGCCAGCATCTTCATTCGACTCTCTTTTTGCAAATCTGCTCTATCACTGGTGCAAAGTAAAGCCTCTGTAGTCAGAAACAAAGGCATTACCAACACAAAGGTATTTGGTTGTAACCTCTTAATCCAAACTAGCTTGGGGATGTCTTGCAAATGCAAATACGAGGGTCATGTCAAAACATCCTATACAGGTCGCTTTCCTTGAGAAAGCCCAAAATGAGAGACGGGTCCGCGTGATCAAATAACGTCTGACGAATATGGAAGCGTTCAGAACAGTCAACGAAAATGTGACTGACGGTGAGAGCACAATTATATGGCCTCTTATTCCCGTAAAGTGAATAGGCATGGGTAAGGTAAGTGTGGCCGATGCGAGCTCTAGTCAGGACTAAATGATCTCCCCGCTTACTGGGGAACATGGGAGATTAACAAACTTCGAATCCTGTATGGAAATCCAAATTTCTATTAACTAAAGGGTCACAGCAAGAGTTTGAGCAAAGAAAAAAGAGCATGGCTCATCTTTGTGAGATGGCATAACATCTACCTGCTTCCTGCTCACAATAGGTCCCACAGGTAGTAACTTCAGATCATTTTTTCCAGAACTTTTTAACTGAATGGACATTTCATCAGAATGCTTACATTGTTCCCATTTTTATATATTTATGGGTTATTCCATAAATAAGGGAGTAAGTAGATTTGGTGGCCCACTTTACATTGTGATATATTTCACCTTCAAATCGGCAGTTCATAAAAGGATTTAAGTAGAGGGAGGTGGTCTCAGTTACGAGCTTTAGTGGTGCCTAATATATTCTAAAATGTACTAAACATAACTCGTTATGATATTATGTGCCAAAAACTGATTTTTCCCAGTGTAAATGGGACACCAAGGGCGTGACATTTACAAATTTAGTAAAGCGTTTTTCCTTATTACAATGAGCTGTAAAAAACCTCTAAATCTCGTCCCTAGACACGTGGGCATATAAAAAAAAAGGAAAAGTTGATGCACTAGCTAAAGAAGCCCGACAGATGGACGTCACCAATCTCTACTTGCCTCACACTAATTACCGCCCTAAGATCAATGGCTTTGTAAAATCGAGATGCAAGAACTGGGATTTCTTTCCCGAAAACAAATTGTACCGAGTTAAACCAACGGTCGGAACTGGGGAACATGGAGCCCCTAGTAAACGGAGAGATGATTTAGTTCTGACTAGGGCTCGAATCGGTCACACTTACCTTACCCATGCCTGTTCACTCCTCTGCCCAGACACTGGATGCTTTGTGAATCTGATTCTCCCAATTCGGCGTCAGGCCGTGATGCATCCTTGCAAGTCAGACTACAGGATGATGCATCAGTATTTACTGCCGAACTCCAGGCACTGTGGGATACCTTCCCTGAGAACAAATTGCACCGAATAAAACCAACGGCTGGGACTGTGGGTAATGCATCCCCCAAAAAGCGGAGAGATTTAGTACTGACCACGGCTCGCATCGATCACACTTACCTTACCCATGCATATTTACTTCACGGGGATGAGAGACTATGTTGTATACCCTGTGATTGTGCTGTCACCGTCAGTCACATTCTCGTTGACGGTTGTGAATACTCCCATATTTGCCAGAAGTACTATGCTGTGCCAGCCAGATCTGAAAACTTTATTTGAGCATACAGATTCTTCCCTTATTTTGGGCTTTCTCAAGGGAAGTAAATTGTATAGAAATTTTTGACATGACTCCCGCATTTGCCTGTACCTTCTACTGGAATTTGACCCCAAATTTGTAGTTAATTGTACCCCGTCATTGTACCTTTTTCTTTTCTAGGTGACACTTTATAACACAATCGTGTTGGAGTGTCGTAAAATCCCATCTAACTCCCAATTCAGCTAAGGTGAATGAATTTCCTGTACGTTTCAGCCCACCAGGCTTATTACAATTGGCCTTCAGGTTTTCTAAGAACCGGAATACATAAGCAGTAACTCAACCAGTTTCCTGCAGTTTGATATTGCAGACAAGCAACTGTGCTGTGGCTACAAAAATTACCTTTTGCACTTTGCGTTTTTCAGAATCAGAAATTTGGAATGGTTCAAATTTACTTAATGGCCACGTATCTTCTAACAGAGAGAAAATCTGGCACTTGTTTCCATCTACCACTCAATCTGTCCACAGCAATGCCTCTAGACTCATCTGCCACATTGAGTTCTCTTGGTATGTGGCACCTTTGAGCAGGATCGGTAACGTTTTGGATTTCTCCTATTCTAGTGGAAAAAGAGGGTTTGTTAATTCTTGCTCGACTTTTAATCCACGACAATGTTATCAAACTGCGTATGGAGTAGATTACCTTTTCCAACTCATATCAGATATTCCATGATCGTTTGACCAAGTCTTGCAGTAAGGACAGCAACCAGTAGCTCGTGTAGTGCCTCGTAAGCTTTTTTGCAACAAATGAAACATTTCTTACGAGTGTAATCCCCACAGCTAAATCTCATTAGTGAAGATAGGCAAAATTTTCATTTAAGGTATATTTTGTGATGAGAGCAAGAGGTATGGCAACTTTCTTCTGTAGGGATTTTGTAGCTTTGTCGCACACAATCGACATTAATTTACATACAACCACAATTGATTGTAATGGTGATGGCAAAGTGAGACAAGGAAAGGAGTGATACTTGTATCTCCAAATGATAATCCGAAACACCTCTCAAAGGTTTGGGAGAAAACTGGGATGATTCTTTGATCATTTCACCTTTGCAATTATCCAATGTAGATGCATAACACTCTGCTTGTTCTGCTAGTGTCTTTTTGCGTATTCTCTCTGGGTTATACTCCGAATCTTTCACTTTTTCTTACAAACTTTGCTCTACATGCACAAAAGCAGCCCTCCCCTAAAGGTGTAAAACAAGTTATTCATGAAACCAGGTTTTCATTTTTCAGGGAGCAAACATGATAATATTTGCAAGTACTGGACATTTTCTTACAAGTGATACATGTTCCACATTCAACTTTACCCACGGGGCTTTGAGGTGTCCTGCTTCTCCTTCACCACTAAAATGCCTGAAGAACATTTGAAGAGCCAGTACCAAAACCTGGAGAACAAACGTTTACCTTAACCTTTCTAGGAAGTATGATTGTTTCCTTTGCTTTCTCAGTCTTTTCGTTTTATGTTTAAAACACTTTCTTCGCTCAGCTCTCATCTTATGTCTTCAGGTACTGGGCGGTTACCACAAACAATTGAGTACAGCTGTTACCTACGTCATGTTACAAAAATCGGTTGTGCTAGCATGGATCCCTAGTCACGTGGGCATACAAGGAAATGAGAGAGGTCGATGCACTTGCTAAAGAAGCCCTACAGATGGACGTAACCAATCTCTACTTGCCTCACACTGATTACCGCCCTAAGATCAATGGCTATATAAAATCCAAATTGCAGGAACTGTGGGATACCTTCCCCGAGAACAAATTGCACCGAATAAAACCAACGGTCGGGACTGTGGGTAATGCACCCCCCAGAAAGCAGAGAGATGATGTAGTACTGACCAGGGCTCGCATCGGTCACACTTATCTTACCCATGCCTATTTACTTCACGGGGAGGAAAGAACATATTGTATACCCTGTGATTGTGCTGTCACCGTCAGTCACATTCTCGTTGACTGTTACGAATACTCCCATATTCGTCAGAAGTACTACACTGTGCCAAACCTGGAAACGTTATTCGAGTACACCTACCCTTCTCTTGTTCTGGGCTTTCTGAAGGAAAGTAAGCTTTACATTAAATTTAACATGACTCTCGTATTTGCATTTGTTCAGTCATTCCACTTGAATTTTACCCAGGGTTTGCTTTTTATTCTACCCCATCTTTACTTTTTTAAGTTAATTTTTATCCCTTCATTCTTGCTGACACTATATAACACATTCGTGCTGGTGTGTCGTTAAACCCCATCCAACATCCCACCCGAAAAAGCCGACATTACTTTCCATCATTTTGATAACAAGATTATACCCCTTTTAAAAAACATAATTCGCTGGTTGAGATGATATCATTCTCTTTGTTGACGGTTCTCAACTTGAACTGAAAGCGTTTGTGGATTAGGCTAATACCCCACATTTTCACCTTGATCTTAATATCAATTGCTTTAAACAGCCTACTGACATAGCTCGATATAGTCTTCCTGGCGCCCATGATGACCAAACTTAATTTGTGACGGACAACCACAAAATGGTGGGTTGATTGGACAACCAAAGTTCGTGCAACAAGTTAACAGGCTGCCTCAACAGGGTTGCTGTAAGTTATTGCCAATTTTATCAGTGCTACTGATGAGACCCGCAAAATATCTTTGTGGTCGAAACGCTCCATGCTATAACTTGCTACTATGCACGATCACAATCTTTATCTAAACCCATTAAAAAGTCTTGTTTAGGGTTTCTCCATAACTTAACACTACTCTTATTCTCAAAAAATGAGACCGCGTGTTTGGTCTAGTGGTTAGAGCATCCGACTCTCACGCATCGGTCACACTTACCTTACCCATGCATATTTACTTCACTGGGATGAGAGACCATATTGTATCCCATGTGATTGTGCTGTCACCGTTAGCCACATTCTCGTTGACTGTAACGAATACTCCCATGTTCGTCAGAAGTACTACACTGTGCCAAACCTGGAAACGTTATTCGAGCACACTGACCCTTCTCCTGTTCTGGGCTTTCTCAAGGAAAGTAAGCTTTACAGTAAATTTTAACATGACACCTGCATATTTAGCCTTTGTCCAGACATTTAAGTGGAATTTTACCCCATCTTTGTTTTTGTCTTTTTTTTCACCATTCCCTTTTTTACCATTCCCTTTTTTACCTAGCTGACACTATATAACATATGCGTGTTGGTGTGTCGTTAAACCTCATCTAACTAACTCACGCGGGAGGCCCGGGTTCGATTCCCAGGTCAAGTCATACCAAAGAATTTAAAAATGGAACCTTCTGCCATTGTGCGTGATGATCCGCATAAGCAATGGAGTAAGGGAAAACAAGCCAGTGAGCCACAACTGGAAAAAAGACCGTGGCCGGCTCGACTTGAACTAATTGGTTGGAAACTGGACCGTAAAACCTCATCTAACTAACTAACTAACCCAACGCTGCGTCCGTCTTTGCCTGGCACCGCATATACAACTGTTCGAGATTAGCCACTATCTGCGGCAATGCCTTCAGCGGATTTTTACACGGATGGGTATTTCTTATTTAGACCAGGGAGGTGACCCTTCCATAATTCGACGGACAAATTTGCTCTTTATACCAGAAGTGCTTTCCAACCAACCTAAAAAATCTCCAGGTAAAAAGTCAACTAAATGAAAATTACCTCTTGAGGCTGCGCTTGGCACCAATCCTAAAATTGCAGAGACCATCTATGGAAAAACAAGAAAAATTGTTACAGTTGGTAACCTATTTTCTTGTTCAAAAATTGAAGCAATATTTTACATGTCGTAATTTTCTCGTAAACGAAATTGACTTGTTGCTTGAAACCATTATTTCTGTTAGCAAAATGTGGCACTTTTGATACCATAGGTGGCTCAATATAGTGGCACAAGGGGTTGCAGCCCCCGATTTCCTTCACTTTTGTGATAATATTGACACAAATTCTGTTGCATTACCACCGTTATTGCATGATAGATGCATTGTAGTATATGGACACAAGGATCTATGGAGTTTGTTTCCTCCAAAACATTTCTATAGGTCATTGCGAAACTTACCAAAAAATAAGCAGTTAACTTGATGAACTCCATGTTAAGTCCCTTCTAAAATATCTTGGGAAACTTCGACTTTCCGTTCTTTAAGTTTGGTGGTACACTAATCCATAACAATAATGTAATTTTCCTGTAGTACCGTATGCGTTAAAGGGTAAAAATGCGAATACTTTCCGTTTTGATAATTCAGTGGATGAAATCTACCGCAACATCCCTGTGCGAGAAGTTTTCCGTTGCATAACGTTCGTAGGTTTTACTTTTCTTGAACTAAACATCAATTA
>WURT03152942.1:0-10918 GCA_009936505.3 Holothuria glaberrima
ACGAAGGTGCTGGTGATGGCCTTAAGGATAATTTTGTTACTTAACTAAGAGACCACAAATGTAGAAGTCACGTTGGGCAACAAGACAACTCAACGATTTAGTTCATCTTTTTGCTGATGCATTCAAAAAACAAATCTCTATAAATTTATTCTTCATTGTCACTAACCACGTTCATTTTTCTGTGGTTTAATAGATTAACGCATTATTCGCTCTTGCCGGCGGCGTGGGAAACATTTGTGCAGTTATTTTGATATCTATTTACCGATGTGTCAGAATTGTTGCTGCGAAGTGGATCAAAGTGAGTTGGAAACACATTATAGCAACAGTGGTATGTTCTTGGCTGTTTACAATATTAATCTGCTTTCCACCCGCTGCTGGCACTCCTGTCTATACCATTGGTACTCATCATTGTACACCTTCCGCATCACCAAGTGCAACATGTACCTACCAGAATATCATCATAGGTCTTGTGTTTTGCGGAGCCATTCCAACTTTGGTATTAAATTACTTCCTTATCACATTAGAGATACGCAAAATTCAAGCCAGAGTAAAGGGGCATGCAAAATCAAACAACACAGTTATCACCGACCAGAATAAGGACAAAATGGCAACGAGTATTAAAGTTACACAAGCCAGTGTCTCAAATCCTGAAGGTTTTGGCGTTGTTAATCCTATTTCACATGACATCTATTCAGAGAATACATTTCCATTGCATAACACAAGAAAGGATAGGAAGAAGCTGAAGGAAAGGAAGAAAAAGATTCGAATTGATAGGAAGATAGCACTGTCAAGTAAGATAGCTTTTCACATATTTTTCTTGTTAAACTAACAATTACGTCTCATCAAATCATTTACTGGACGCGTTAATTTTGATTGTATGTCCATTGATTTTCGCTGTTCATATGGCACAACTGAAAAGGTGTTTTGCCCCAGGCTTCTACCACACTTTTCACACAAATATCCTTTTATGAATAAGTGTCTTCTTCTGATAATGAAAAGAATGAGACGTACTGAATTAATTGTTAATATTGATATCGAAATTGATTTGTCAGCAAGCGCGCTCTCGAATTATAAAATGAAACGATCTGTGAAGGCGATGAAAGCAATTTGTTGGCACATAGACCATATGATTTTAGGAGAAGGTGAATCATAAAAGAATATTTAAACCTTCACAAAACCGTTTCACGTTATTGTAGCGAAATAATCAGAGAAAGTCCTGCAATTGATACTATAAAGTGTGGGTATTATCGAGTAGAGTCTATCACCCAATAGATTGCTAGAATCTACAACAAGTGGCGATTGTTATTGATCTAGCTTCAGACGAGTGGTAGATCCCAGGGAAGTGTTCGTAGGCAAATGACCAAATATAAAATGTCAGTCGTGCGCACGTGCTTTGGAATTCAAGCTGAATGTGTAAGAGGGATTGCCACCGCACCAAACCCCCAAACTTCCTTTGAAAATTTTCGTGCCGTCATTGAATTCCTTGATATGAATGGTCGTCTATGAGTGGGGCGGGGACCCCTCGTCTATGAGTGGGGGGCGACCCCACACGCACTTACACCTTTTTACGTGTTTTGTGACCTGTAGCTCTTAAATGAAGGTGATTGAAAACCCAGCCACCGGTCCTTGCACGAACACAATTCAGAAACCTTTCGTTAAAATACAAATGCCTATGGATGTACATTTAGCCGTTTCGTTATTACCTATTTCTGCATAACTTTAGTGGAGTTGCCACAATATTACTGTAAGACAGCTTAGGTAAAATTATTGTTTGAAATCCATTGTAGCCCCTCCCTCAATCTACTCAATCTACTCAATCAACTGAATCTACTCTTCCAACCATCTACCCCTCTCTCTCATCAACTGTATTGACCGTGGGAAATTTTTAGCTATTGCCATTACAAAGAAAATGTCTATTAACTAATGCCACTGACTGCAAGACTTTTAAAAGACAAATGAAAAATGCATCAATTTTTAAGAAAGCAACTCTCTTTGTGTATGTTTCATTGTCCAACACACACCTGTAGGTGCCTTATTGGTGACAACAACGGCGGTGTGCTGGAGCCCTTATTTTGTTGTTCACTGGTGCAGTTTAAACATCAGTCCTAGCCATGCCGTGGAAGTCTTTACCATGTGGCTTGCTTATGCTAACGCTGTATTTGATCCAATCATCTACACAACGTTAAATGGAGAAGTCAGAAGAGCAGTTCTTCACCAATTTCGTTGGACGTGAAGGACTTTCTAAATAATGCATGAAAATGACAGGATCACTGACAATCAGTCGCCTTATATATGTAGGTAACATCACGAGTAGTAATACAATTTAAATGAACTTGTTCATCTTGGAAACGCCGTAATTATGTAGCATCCATTAGCGATTTATTAGAAACTTTTTGCAGTACAAAGTAATAAAAGTCAAAAATGCAAAAGAGTTTACACAATATAGCATCGATATTATGGATTATAAGGTAATTACTTTCTGCCTGTTGAAGATTGGAGTAAATAAGAAGTTACAGTTACGTAGCCAATGGATTTGAATTTTTCCTAATTTACCCTCAATAGCTTAAAAAGTATGCGACTGTAAATTTTGCCTTGAAAACGGCACACTTTTGGTCCTGAATTCAACGTTTTTTGCTCAAGGAGCTCACACTGATACACCTATTGCAACACTGTTGAAGAAACTGTTTGTGTTCTTATTCAAACTCTAATTGTTTAGAATACTTTTCGTGTCATTAGAGTTTAGTTTTAAACCAAAATTTGTCTAACATGACAAATTCCTCCTCACAAATAGAAGCACTTAGCTTTTTCCGCTCCAAATTTTAGATGTGACAGAGGTGACGGATAAAATATCAAACCTTACGATTCCGTCATTCCTTCGACTTAAGAAGATATAGCATTTAAAAGTAACCTACATCAATAGGTTGGCAACTTCATTGTGTTCAACACTTGGTATATTGAAAATATCGAAAAATAAAAACTTTTTCCTAAACTGTGCCCATTATTTCATTTGAAATATTTGCTGGAAATTTATCTTACAAATAAAGCGAAAGTCGTAAGACCCTGAAGACCTACACAATATACTGCTATTCTTGTCTTTTAGGTCAGTTCTCGACCCGTAATACGGTAAAATATGGAGACCTCGACCTATTCAGACTAAAAAAGAAAACGAATACGGGAGAGAGGATACGCTCAAAACGTGAAAGGAAGTAATCCCGAAAAGAGTTTGGAGAGCTCAGATTTGCCTGTTCTTTTGAACGTTTGTTATATACAGCGCTTTGGGAGACTTAGTGGAAAATCTCCTTGAAAACCTACGCTTCATAAACTTATTGAATGTGGTAAATACAGGCAAACTTTGGAAGACATTTCTGAGAAAAGTGAACACAGTTCCGGTTACTCAACCTAATAAACATAAATTGTATTTCCTTTAAAATTGTTGTAAAAACAAAATGAAGCCATGGTTTTACATTTGACCATTGAAGTGTCCTCTATGACAATTAAACTATTTTATTTCATTCCTGTAATCAGATTGTTCAACATGCAGGGAAGGTCGATTTTCCATATGCATTGAATTTATGTAGAACCTAGAACATTTGAGTACACCTTTGAGCTTGATCGCTCAAAAGGAGATATTAATGCTTTTAAATAACTACGAAAGTTTCTTTGTTAATAACTACCACCGTCTGCTAATATTCCGCCCTTTGAACTCGATTGGAATTAGGTTCTCACACACTAATAATAACTTGAAGAGAAAGCTTCACAATTCATTCGACTTATTTGTTGAGGTGAATACTTAGAAACTTATTCTCGTCTCAGGCGCTGCCTGTTCAAGCTGCAACACATTCTACTTTATTATGATTTAACCTTTTTTAGCCTATCAGTATGTTAGAAAAGTTATTAAGCCACATGAAAAGTAGGGCATGATAAGTCAGTATCAAATTATTTCTGTTTAAAGGTCGAGGTCAAATTTCGCAAACAGGTCAGCCGTAAAATTGGGCTTAATTTTGCAAGAAATAAGTCGTGAACGCGAATTCCTTCTAAACCGTGAATAGTCCAAACTTGCTGGGTAGGTACCTGCTTAGATGCAAACTTAAAGGATCAGTATAACACTGTTAAAAATGTTTGTAAAATGTTGTAGAATTACAGAACAAAAATTAGGAAGTACAAAGAGGATACGGAAAAAGTGCTGTAAATTCATGAAACAAATTGACAGCACTTTTGCTGTATTTTTTATGTATTTCTTTTTTATTCTGTGATTCTACAGAAATTTTAACAGTGTAGGTAGTACCTACCAATGAAAAGTATGTATTCATATTGATAAAAGCATGACTGCAAGGTCAAAGGGTCAAAGAAATTTAGTTTGTCATTATCTGCTGCTCAGTATGTTGATAAATTGTATTAAACGAAAGATATGATAGTAAGGTGAAAGAGAATATGAAATAATTAACTCCCTCAATTGCCTCCTTGTTTATCTATTGGGATTTAATAACACAACATTTAATAACATGAATATTACCTATGATTTGAAGAGACTGTATTAGTATATCAACCTATAACGAACATAATAAACATCCTTTAAACATTTAAACATTAATAGCCAAAGAACTCGTCTGAGTAGTTTAACACTCACAATCTTTAAAGCTTTTATTAATGAAGAAGTTTTGAGATACTTGAGATTGTCAATGATAAAAAACTATTTCGTCTGTAAGAGGGAAACTTTGCCTGTTACTACAACAATGGCCAAGAATATGATCGCACCTATAAAGGCATTAAATACAAAGACGGATAAACCATACCTTTGCCCATGTCATGTTAAAGTGAAAACCCATAGTGTTCAAAATAACCTATACACCCCACATCAACACAAAAGAGCTGACAAAAGGTCTGCTAAGACATTGGCACTCGATATCAGGATATCCGAATCTGTGTCAGATCAGAGTCAGATTTTCCCGACACCACCGTGGCTTGCTAAAGAGGGCGCTCTATCCCAAAGATTACTCAAATGCCTGAGTTAAGTGTACACTCTTCAATAGGTGCTATCTTTTATCTTTTTTGCAGATTGTACCAACGTGCTTTTTTAAAATAATAAAAAATCACTACTGTGCTTGAACTGGATCTGCAGCAATTTTCACACATTGTTGGGTGTTTAAACTTAAACAAGCTTTACCTTTATTTGAATAAAACCAAAATTCTCTTTTTCGATAATAAAGTTCCAAAAACTGAAAATATAATTATGCCCAAATCATACTGGGCTAAATTATTAGGGCCTTCTGACACTTGGTATAGGGCCTGGGTGGGCGTTAAGTTGACAAAATCACATTCGGAATTTAAAAACTCCTTTTTGAAGACTGACTTCAGTGATTGCAGCAGATTCTGTTTATATGGCTAAGGAATCACTCCACATACGAATTTTCAGCTTTTTCAGTATTCCTGTGAATTGTAATGGACCTGCAAAATCACACAAAGCGGCGGCAATCGCAGCTTTTTCCTGAAAAGCACCATATTGAGCAATACTTTTTTAAAGGGCCATAACTATTGAACAGGTATGGGTATGGAACTGACAGTTTCCAGGAGTTAGTTTTGTCTTCAATGTAAAATTCTATGGGAGGTTCATGAAAATCTGAGTGGTCTCTTAATCAACAGGCTCCACCAATTTCCGTCTCATCACATTCCCTCCCACCACAAGGACAAACGCTTGAAAAATAGCTCTTACAAATGAAATTTAATTTCTGTATTTGTTTTTATAATAATAGAAGAATAATCAGACTTTATTTTAATCTTAGAATTTTACCTTATACCTTTTTACTTTTGATAATAATTCAATAATGCTCACATGTTCCTGATTTTGTTATAAAGTTATCATGTCTTACCGACGCATCCTACTGCTATTGTGCTTGGTGTTCAGCATTAGTAATGGAGTAGGGAAAACAAGCCAGTGAGCCACAACTGGAAAAAGGGCCGTGGCCGGCCCGTCTTAAACCAATTGGTTAGAAACTTAGCCGTAAAACCTCACCAACTTACCGACGCATTCATAAGATTGCGTTACTACGGAATCATCTTGAGATGTACCTGACCTGTTTTTACGAAACCTATTATTCACAGTGGCAACATGTGCACAGGTACAAATAGAAAAGGCTATCAAACTACATCCCACCACAATACGATAACTTTGGCTTTGGCACCTATACACTTTCAAGTTTTGCCCACCTGAGTTATAGGTGCGATACCGTATGGCTGAAAGAGATGGCTTCAAGCACTCAATGGTAACACTCAGGCTGCAAGATAAAGGCCACCTTACAATGTTACGTAAGGTTGGCTAATTCTTTGTTGAATAAATTGTAGTTGGTAAGAGAACAAGCTTTTCCAGTTTTTGAACCATGAATATTCTGGGATTACCAAATTTGAGGGAATCTACGAGCTAATGCTCAAAAGACAGGAAAAAACCATTAAGAGCCAATCTTTGTTAGCAGAAATGCTTCCAAACATGTGGAATTTGACTGATCAAGGTTTAGGCTATATAAAGATTATCTGAGATTTGGAAGAGCTCCCCGCAAATAAGACCATAAGGAACAAGGTAAATTTTCTTTTGATGGAAGTCATAATTTAGTGATATATCTCTTAATGGGGATATCAAATGAATAGTCGCAGTAATTGTAATGTACTAAAATAGCGGATTTCTCTTCATATACAAAGGAACTCCTGCTCTCATATTACATAACTAATACATGTAATCACACAAATTTATAGGCCAGCAATTTTCGATTTCTACATTAAAATTTAGGCTAAGTGACATGTGTCATAGGCACGATTGGCTTGCTAATGTAAACGCATTTTATTTATGAAATATCTCTTTATATTGATTTCTGTTTTAATAGTCAATTCATGGCATGTACAAAAAACGTTTACAGGGCTGGAAGAAAATTTGAAAAGAAGAGAAAACTTATGTAACATAGACGCTTTGGGCAAATACAATTCAAAAGGAGGGATATTTTTTATTTGAAATCAATAATATAGGCAGATTCAAACCATTCAAAATCGTTCAATAACACACAGTAAGCATATTAAGCAAAGTTGCCAATTACTCTCTGATAAAGGACATAATTTTGTCCTTAATTGTAACAAAAAAAGTAGCTTTGAATGGAAAATTGCAGCTTTCGAGATTTTGTTGTCAACTTTGCAACTAAAATTAAAATTTTAATTTATTTATTTATTTATTTTTTTTTTCGCAAAGCATGGATGTTAATCGCATTAAAACTGTCTGAAAATACAAAAACTTTTAAGCTTTAGTTTATGTGAAATTTTTCATTGTAAAGATTTTAAGAGCAATCGTGAATTAGGAAATAATCTAAACTCCTGGATTTTTTATGTTTTCTATTTAAGCATATTTCGCTACGCAAATATAAGTATTCCCCTCATTTAAAAAAGACATCAGAATGTTGTTTTTTATGTTGGACTTATATTAATGTTACAGTAATAAACTGAGTGATCAACTTCACTGTACTCTACAATGCCCAACCCGTAAGGAAGCAATATTAAAATCTAATTTTAGAACGGATCCAAGCTCTATTTAAGTGCATGTTTATTTATCAATAAAAGTCTATAGTATCTGTCAGCAATTTTAGTCATTCTTTCGCAAAGGTGATACAAATGTCGCTGTAATTGGTCTACCTAACAACTATACGTGCTGACTTTCCTGCTGGTACTCAGTTTCACTAAAATGCTAACTGTTAATTTGCTTTTCTGCAGTTCTGCCTGCCTTTAATCTCTCAAGTAACTGCAGTCTGTATTCACTATTACCGTTGTTTTATCGAGTGTCTCATACGTCTTATGGAGAATAAACAGATGAAATAAAAAACTATAACCGAAACTTAAAAGTGACATTCCATACCTTTCTGATCTCTGAATGATTTTATCTTTTACAGACTGTATTTCCCACGCACGCCCTCTTCTTATTGCTAAGAGATTATTTTCATTCTATACCAAGACTTCCTTTTTGGGGGGTTTGTTTTACGACAGTAGTTAGAGCTGGCTTTATAGCAGTGAGCCAATAAGAAGCCAGCATCGGAATGGCGTCATTAAAGACGAAAAAGAGCAAGGGTTGCTAACCAGCTGTCAAGATCACAGACATTATCACCTCTTGAAAACATGAAGAAATCGATATGAAGGAAAGGGCTACAGATATTTTTTCAAGGTTAAGATCGTGAGAATGGATTCGTGATGGGGATTTCTTCCAAAGAATAAAGCTTTGGATAAGATTGTTGGGTGGGGATGTGATGGTAAGTACTAAAGAGTATCAAAATGTACTGATGACGGTTACTCAAGAATGTCGATATGTGATCAATATGGAACACAAAGCAACCTACTGAATGACACGTTACACATCATTAAAAAGAGAAAAAGTTTGAGTGCAATTTTGTTTACTGGCTTATTCAGTTCTACATGAATATTGCACATTTGAAAGATACGTTTTCAGGTAACATGCAATACTTTTGTTAATTATCATGTTATAACCTACGAGGAGACAGGCGCAGCCTATTCCTGTATGAGTCATTTTGGATCCATACGTTACAGAATACGTCTTTTGGGCTCCACCAAAAGCCTCAAACGTTAGCAACACCCTTTCCCCCTATCCTTTTTTCAGCTACCAGAAAATGGGTAGCAGGTGCTGATCTCATATAAGCCAACTGGGCGTTTTTAGACTGTATCTCTGGTCCCTTTTTGTCTACTCTACCACGTGAAAACATACTTAGTCACATATTTCACGGCACGCAACATCAGATCTGTTTCACAGACAGAAAAAAGCTACATAACCATAAGATTGGTCGTAAATTCAAAAACGTCAATGTCGTTTCTTTGCTGAAAGATAGCAAATCTTCCATTGATAGCTACTATATACTGCATGGCCTCCTTAGACTAGTCTCCACAACTATGAAGCAAATAACAAATAAAACAATGACCACACACAGGCGATGAAGGTCCTTGTAATGTTTTTGGATTGATCTAAAATGTGCCTACATTTCTGGCTAAAAATGTTCAAAAGGAAGCAATGTAATATTTGTATTTCAGTTTGGTATTTTTGTTCTAGTAATTTGGTGTGCGATTTTTTTTTCTTTATGAGTATTCTCTTGAAGAGAAACCGTCTACACTGTTTTAATTTTGGAGTTGTGTTGTCAAAAATTTTGCGTAGACTACACTAATATTGATACCACATAATCTTACATTTGCGTATTGATCTCATCGAGTGTTGATTCGTTGGTCATATAAGGCTCTGTGGTGCCTATTTGAAAGCAGTAAAAGTGCAACAATTGCCCTAAATACAATGAAATTGGCTTTCATAATTTGAACCAGTCGCCTTGCACTTTTTGTAGTACTAACTTCGAAATCTTTGCTCTGATGACAAGAAGTTCACTAGATTATAATCAAAGGTCTTCATGGCTTTTTGAAATTTTAGAAGAAATTTAGAGTGTTGACTCGTTGGTCATGTTAGGCTCTGTGAAGCCTTTTTGAAAGCAGTAAAAGTGCAACAATTGCCCTAAATACAATGAAATTCGCTTTCATATTTTGATCCAGTCGCCTTGCACTTTTTTGTAGTACTAACTTCGAAATATCTGCTCTGATGACAAAACGTTCACTAGATTATAGTCAAAGGTCTTCATGGCTTTTTGAAATTTTAGAAGTATACTGTGGTGGAAATTTGAATTTAATAACAGCAACGGCCATGTCTTTTTTCCAAGTGATCAACATAGAAATAAATATGTGTTCATTTTGTGATGAGTTGCAGCAAGGGTACTGATAGTTTCTACATTAATTATTAACAATAATTAAATCTATAAGTGATGTTTAGAAAATCTCAAAAGACAACTTTGGTTTAGGCTCACAAAACAAGCCCGTAACCAAAGGTTGTCGAGGGGCATTCAACGTACCTCAACTCACCTCACCATAAAATTACTTCAAACTTGCAAAATGCTACACCACATTACATCCAAGTACACTTATGCTCGCAAAATCTTTATGAAACCGCCGTTAAGCATCCTTCCCACAGGCCAGCATTCACATACGTTTATAGAAATGATACAAGTTTTCCCATCATTCCGTTAAAATGAAAAGCTACCCTCCCCGCTTGATAATGTGGTTAAGAGTCTGCAAAAATTCAAGTCTTCAAGGGTAAAGTAGGAATCAGTTTTGTTAATACAGATTTAAAAACTTTTTCTTTTAAAACTAATTATGTTGATCTGATCAAACTTACAGCCAGTCAGATGACGTACTACGCAGTCTTCAAAAATGTTTGTCTTAAAATATAACGCTTACCATTGTAATTCTTGCTACAACAAGCAAAGGACCTTACAGAAGTCTGTGACCTTTCAAATTGGGATTGTAGTGCCCAAGATACACGCGACTGTACTCAGTAATAATAGTTATGAACAACATTCCTATAGTTCACAAAAATGTTCACCTCATACACTCTAAGAAATAAAGGTTCAAATTAGAGCCTTTTTGTCCTTTATTTGGCACCCCTTAGAATGGAACCCTTAAAAATGGTTCTTAAAAATGGAAGGACCCAAGAAGGTTCTTAAAACGTTTTAAATGGAACTATAAAAGATGCTAGACAACCTTCAATGGAACCATGAAAGGTGCTAGACAACCTTTACAGAACTGTTTGTGGTTCGTTGAAGAACCATTAGGAGTTCGAAATACAGGACAAGTTTAGAACCCCTTTAACACCTTTACTTTTTAGAGTATAGGGCACAGCTGCCTCTACCATCCCTTTCTGTTTACTTACAAAAATCCCTGAGCTGGCAGGTTCAGTAGGAAAACTCTGGCCTTTTTATATCGTTAAAAGAAGGGTTCAAGCAAAAATTTACTTTTCATATGTGAAAGAGGAACTAAATCTATGCATTTTGGTGAAACGTTCATTCAAATC
>WURT03152953.1:0-10918 GCA_009936505.3 Holothuria glaberrima
AAATGTAAACTTTCTCTGCAGGGGTTGCCTCGAGCAAGCCCAACTCAACCCACCTCCCTTCGGAGGGCAAGTTTGCCGCGAGCTTGCCTTAGCCCTAGCCCCGTTCATACGCGGAAAACGAGGAGTTGACCTCGCTTTTTAATGAGTTACCCGGGCAACTTGGGGCATCAGTGGGTTCGTGGGAACGCAGTATAAGAGTGCTTTATATACTCACTGCCCCTGAGAGGATTTAGTAAATGTTTATCTGACCATCACTTGAATGACCACAAGAAGCACTCTGATATGCTGCAAATGAGACACAATGAGGGCAAGGCCATTTTCATGATAGCTTTTAGGGCAAATTGCATCTGAAAGGGAACAAGGCCAAACAGAAGTTCTTGTGTTATCTGGTATGTGGTTGGCTGTATTTTGTTAGGAAGGGTACTGAAGGCCAGGTGGCTTTGAAAAGTATGCCATTTTGTGGGACACCAAGGTCATTGCCAAAAATAAGAAGGCCGTGACCTTTGTGGCATTGGTTCATTTCCAGCCCTATGATGTCACCTTCACCAGATTATAAATTTTCATACTACTGCCTTCTTTAAATTACAGGCAGCTCGCTGTTTGGACTGACCTACTGTGGTGTTACAGCAAACTCATGGCAAACTGTTTGTTCTGTGGAACTCTCTTTGGCTGGTAGACCATAGTGCTGCCAGCAATAAGGGATTAATGGCCCGTCAATTAATCGGTTAATGATAGACCTCTTGCAGTTAATTGCATGTTTCAAATGTGATATGTTATATGGGCTAGATTGCTGCACTGCTTCAGTCAGTCAATTTTCACCTCAGTACAACTACACGCAATTGACAGTATCAGTAAAATCCCTGGTGAAACCACACTATATTTATGTTAGGCCACTAATCGTTGCACAGAATGATTATGCAATTCTGGGGAATCACCCTGCTGGAATACAAGTCAGATTAATCGTCGATTAAGCACAGAAATATGCAATTAAACGATTAACTCTTAAATCGCAAATCGGCAGCCCTATAAGACCACCATGTTCCACTAACAAGGGTAAAATTCGAAGCTAACTTTGACCCTGCATTGTTGAGGTGTCCATGCAGTTATTGTGCAGACTGTGTGTATACAGTTACCATTGGATAAGATTTTCTTTGTCATGTGGGACAACAGGAAGTGGGACAGTGGGGAAGTGAAATGACTTACGCATGCAGTATTTTCTGTTCATTGGTGTAACCAATCTGTTGTGCTCAAAACTCTTATTTTTAAAGGGCTGATGCAGTCACCTTATTAGTTGTATAAATATTCAAAAACTCACCTGGTTCAGTTGAGGGTGCTTCAGAGTGGTGCATAAATGATTTTGCAAGACTTTACAGATTAAGTGGCTGATTCTGTTTCCAAGAAAGATTGGTTCTTGGAGTGACATTGTGAGCTGAGTAATGGGTTTTGATGGCAGGTAGTGCCAAGGGGAGGGGGATGTCAGACTACCTAGGAAAAAGACCACTTGCCTTAAAATACTTTGAACCCATGCACTTGTTAGAAACGCATTGGTTTTTGGCACCATAAACTACTCCACCACCTCAGGACCCCCAAGTAAGTGAAAGTTGGATTACCATAAGTTCTTTTTTCAAGCACATGGCAATAATTTTGACACTGAATTGTTCAAATCCTGCATAATAAATCCGTAGTAAGATTACCCTTCAAAATTCTGCAAGATTTATGTTCTACAAATTCATGAAAGGATGATTTTTGAGGATCAAAATTTGTAAGGTTTGGCTGATCATTTTCTAAGAGAGGTTGGTGGGAATGGTCATGCCCTTTAAGATGTGTAGTGTAATGTGCTTTTCTGATAAATAGATTTAATTGTTTCAATGTATGCAAGTTTACCTGTTGATGCAGCATTTTATTTTTTTCGGTTTTAGTTTCAGTACACCCTATTTGTTTCCTATCTTCTACACTATATTGCAACATTTGGGTTTCAGTGATACTAGGGTAGATATAAAATAGTTGCATCAAGTCCCTATGTAGACCTCCTTTGGCTCCTACATTGAGAGAGGCAACAACAAGAAGCCTTCACATACAGGGAACTTTGTTGAGGGTTAGAGATGACTTGAGGGATTGTAGATGGCGCTAGGCTGTTATAGGGTTCCTTTATAGAGAGGGTTGCGACAACAGGTTATTTGAAGCCATTTTGCCTCCAACTGGGAGAGCATTGCTTGTAAGTGCAAATAGGTTAGTTAAACGGTGATACTGATCTGCACAGCTAGTCTGGACTTATTTGGTGAAATAAATCATGTTTAATGGAGATTTAATTGATAATCATGTCACAAAGGATAAATTTCGAATTACGAATTACGAATTTCAAAGGGTCAGGGAGGGGTTGAGGAATAGGGAACTAGGGCTCTGGGGTAGTGATTTCAGACTTCACGTGATCTTGGGAAAAAAAAAAAAAACTTAAAGCACAGTTCTCAATGTGTAAAGAGTGACTGCACTGCTGATATTTCCATACTGTGTCATTGACATCGCTGGAAGGGCAATCGACTGGAGTGGGGTGGGGAGGGAGGCTAGGGGCTAATAGATCAATAGGTGAAATTCAGTGTTGTTCAGAACTTTGTAATAACCATGATTTACTTAAGGCAATGTAATCACCTTAAGGTGATATAACAATTAAACAGGGGTGAAAGGAATAGTACAGCTACAAGGGGATTGCGAGGGTGCATTTCCCCTTCTGCTCCCCTCGCAAACTGCGTCTCATGCCCCTCCCAATATAACCAATCTAACCAACACATTATTGCAGTCCCTGATAGTCCCGCCACCATGTCCTCGTATGAAAATTAGGTATAGCACTGGGGCTGGAGTTGTGGCCTTCTTTGAATGACAAGTGCTCTTTTTCAAACAGTTTTTAGGCCCCAGCAAAATATAAATCAAACAGGAAGGGTCATTATGCACAAAAGTCAGTACCCATGTGCTTCCGTGTCAGCTTATACAAATTAAGAGATGGGGTGGACCTCACTTTTATTCATGACATGGGGTGCAATAGTGTATGAAAATGTGTTTTCTGAAAACAAGAATCTTCAAGCGTGGATACTATGAGGTTTAAATAACCAAAAGGTGATTGACATATAGTTACAATGCTTCAATATGAGAAGCTGCATTAGTAAGCGTATGAGTGTAGGGAAGATACAAGGAAAGAGGGTAATGCCAGTGTTGTATGCCTCAGCGAGGCTGGCCTTGAGGCCGAGAACTAAAACCCCGGCCTCTTCCTTAGCTGCGATAACTCATGTCTCGGTTGCGGAGTCTAATGTCTCGACGTCTCTGCTCGAGGCATGGAATAAAACTTGATCACTTTTACGTTAAGATTTCAACAATTTAGCCTACATGGTTCATAAAGGGTTCTTATATATCTAATGATGTACCAGTGTGGGTATAACGGGTAGTGACAAGAAAGACAGATTAATACTTGCACACTGAAAAATTCTTTGTATACTCCAAACAGTCAGTTTAATTCCTTTCCCCAGCCCATGAAAAGGCCCTTTTTAATTGTCGACAAATTTTTCATCCCAGAGCCACAGAGAAAATTAATGGAAAACAGACACTTAGTTACTGTGTAACTTGACTGTAGTACTCATTACTTTCAAACAAAATCATCCCTGTCATGCTAATTGGACAGTCTCCTTCCATTGAATTTATTAGTTAATAAAAAAAAAAAACTGCAAAATTGATTCTTCTGTTCTATTTTCACGATTCAACCATAAAAGCGTGTTTTCTGTATAGAACTAAAGCGAAAGATTCTTCGCGTCTTACTTCTGGGTGACCTGAACATTTTGTTGCCATTTTTAGAAAATTTCTACACCCTCTTGCGCAGCATCCTACCATTTTGACATTTGTTTGGCTGGATTTTGGTTAATATCAGGACAGGAGGCTCACCAACATAGTTGCTTCTAATTGTCACGATGTTACCGTGCATTTTACGTACTCAAGTACGTACACATGCTTTGCGCGAAAACGTACTATTTGGTTGGTGGAGGCAAAATTGTGCCATGTGTCACGTGACTCGAAATTTTAGGACACGGCATGTCGCAACCCTCTCTATATAGGAACCCTAAGTCTTTTGCATGCAAGGTTAACTCCCCATCTCCAATATGTTTGGAGTCTGGTAGCAGCATCCCTTAAAATTGCATCTCTGAAGTAGTGGGGACCCATACAATGACATCATAACTGACACAGGAGCACAAACTTAAGCACCTACTGTATAAACTGTTGACTACTAGCCTACCAATGAGCAGTAATGCACTTGTACTGTAGGCTTACACTTCGGGCTTTTCAGCAGATGGAGTGCCAAACTGACAAAGTTGGAAAATTACAGTAGCCAGAGGAAATTAGTAACTGAGTAACTAAAAAGGACCAAAAGAGCTGTTTTCGTCATAATGCTAAATAAAGGAAAACACCACAAAATATGATTTTAACGCATAGTAATGAAAGTATTGAAAATAACAGGTTTTGCAATTCCAAGGAAAGCGTAGTCGCTACTTGACTGGAAACCCATTCAAGCCTAGCCTGCTGTTTTTTGGCTTATTAAGATTAATGTTAATGTAGTGAATATGGTATATCTGGTGTTGTTGGAATATTCAAAGTACTGTACTGTATACTGCAGGAGTTTTGAGTGTCATGACCATTTGTACAGTATATTTCATTATAGAGACATCCTGTGGATGCACAGTATTCTTTTTTGTAAATTTGCCAGACTTATGATTATTGCCTCAAGAAGTACCATTTGGAATGTTTGCGCCATTGTATCAATTGAGATTGCATGCAGTTGTATGTTCTAGAGTGTTGCTATCAGTATTGATTGTAGTTACCTTCACAGCCAATGGGAGCTTAGGAATGTCACTTTCATGAAAAGTTCCATGAGGCTCAGGTTTGTTGCATGCATTTCATGTAAAATAATCCAAGGCACAAGATCAGCATCCAAGTTTGAAGAAAACTGCTCCTCTGCCCAAGTTTTATGTAAACTTGCAAAGCTCTCCCAGGGTGTTTTTTGTTCATGAAACAGCTCTTGTAGTGTCCCCCTCATCCCTCTACCCCATTCTCCTCTCCTACCCCACTCCTTCCTTCACTCTCCTACCCTCAGATAGTTTTCTATTAACCCCCTTCCCAAAAATTTTCCACAAAAAGAAGGGGTTTGGAACTGTCTCTTTAAAACTTAAAGAAGTATTCTAAGCTTACCACTTATGCATTTTGTTAGAGAAACACTTTCCTCACTACTGAAAACCCTTATCTGTATAGCATATCTCCCCCCAAAGAGAAAAGAACAAGTTGGATGTAAAAGAACCTGCTCTTCTATGCCCAAAGACTTTGCAAAGTCTTTAAAGATCCCATTTAAGCTGCTGTTGTATTGCTGTGTGTTACACTGGGCTAGGTATATACATCTTTTCCACAAGCACTAAGTGAGGTTTCCTTCTACAGTGTAAGTGCATGAATGTTGATGCAACTTCCTGTTAACAGCATACTATAACAATGCAAAGTCTATTAATGCATTTAAAGTTGAAAATGAAACCAAAATTAGTTACTGTAATAACTGTATATTGGCAAAGAAAGTCATAAACAATGCAGTTGGGTTAGTCTGTGTGTTTGTACTTGTGTAGAGATGCAACTTAGACAGTGACAGCTCCACGATACTGTATACACTCTACTCCAGTTTGTAACTAATAGATGCAAATTTTGACAAAAATATTGATAGCATTTCACTTTGTTGATAAAGTTTTATAGGTTGTGGTTATTGCTTGATGGCATTTGTAGCATATACCATGGATGATTAAACATAATTGACTGTATAAGATTTAAAGGTCGTGTGACATGCCACCAAAAAGAGCTGTTTCACTTGTCAGTTAAAGAATTAAGTCCTCCAGTGAAAGATCTGTTGGAATTATTTCAATATCTTTCACCGTTATGTCTTCAAAATTTGATGGTTTCTGAAGAAACTCATTGCCTATGCAAAAATAATTATGTGGAGTGTTGCACAGTGTTAAGACTTCTTTTTGTTGACCCTTTATAAATTATGCCTTTATTACTGATCAGACAGACTACAGTTTGTTGAGTGATATCAATGTTTCTGAAGGAAAGAATTTTTAACTTTCATAGTAAAGCCCTCAGGGGATAACAATGCTGCCAGTGTCCTTGAAATTAAGGTTGAAAAAGCAAAGGCTTACATGAGCCATATATGGTACTGTATGTTCATCGTGTGATGTCACATGTGTGCATATTTAGGTCATGTTTATTCATGCTACAAGTGTGAAATAGATATTACCCTGTAAAATAGTCAATATTTTAATGGGAATTGCAGCTTTTTCTGGATATTTAGTGCCTTTTACATCAAATATCCAACTTTGTTATTTTCATGTCAGTTAGTCAGTTAGATCAGTTAGATCAGATTTAACGACACACCAACACAAATGTGTTATATAGTGTCAACCAGATAAAAAAGTAAAGTGCAAATATGGTTTCAAATACGGTTCAGGTTCAAGTTCAAGTTCGGCTTCAAATTCAGTTCAAATATGGTGCAAGTCCTTCCCTTTAGCCACCTCTTACGACAGGCGGGAAACACCATGGGCATATTCTACAACCCCCAGCCCACGACCTTTTATGTTCAAGTCTCAAATACTTGGAACATGTTTGAATTGATGTTAAAGTTTGTGTGACATGAAAATAACATACATGGATAATTGATGTTAAAAGCATTAAATATCCAGAAAAAAGTTGCAATTCCCCTTAAAATCCATCACATATTGACCATTTTATAGAGTCATTTCTATTTCATGCATGTATCATGAATAATCATGAGCTACTGTAAATATGCAAATATGAAATGGACATGCCATTTATGGCTCATGTGAGCCTTTGTTTTTTCAACCTTAATTTCAAGGACACTGGTAGCATCATTATCCCCTGAGGGCTTTATTACAAAAGTTAAAATTCTTTCCTTCAGAAACACTGATATCACTCAACAAACTGTAAACTAAGTAAATAAGTAAATAATAGATAATTTATACAAGGTTAACAAAAGAAGTCTTAACACTGTGCAACACTCCACATCATTATATTTGCATAGGCAATGAGTTTCTTCAGAAACCATCAAACTTTGAAGATGTATGTTTTGAGAACAGTAAAAGATATTGAAATAATTGCAACAGATCTTTCATTGGAGGACTTAATTCTTTAGCTGACAAGTGGAACAGCTCTTTTTGGTGGCATGTCACATGACCTTTAAAACTGTGTTCTTTCTGTTCCAGCAAGTTTTGATTTGCCTTAGAATTAATTGCTATCAAAAAAAAAAACTTGAAATGAATTTGAAGGGCTTAGTAAAGAGGATTTTCAACCCAGATGTGTACTTTAAAGTAGGAATACTTGAGCCAGTCTTCAAAAGTTAATATTTTGTAGCATAGAAAGTACAGGCTTTATCTGGGTTATCCTATCTAGGTCATCTTGCACACGACCTACGGGTTTGACAACGGTATGGCTAAGACAATCAGTCTTCTCTTTTTTTCTCATTCTGTGTTATTCCTAAAAGTGTTGTGTCACCCAATTGTCAGAGATACATGCTACACATGTATTTTGATTCATGGAGTTGAAAAATGTGTTCCTTAGAAAAAAGGACAAAAAGGCACAACCAAGAAAAGAATATTTGAATATTTGAATATTTGAATATTAATCTTCCCATCATATTTTGTATCATTTAAGTATGGATGCGGGAGATAGTTGTAAGTGTATTGCATCAAAACATGTTTGATCTGGGCCATTGTGACTGTGCATGGCATTCATATAGTAGGCCAGACATGTGTTTAACAATTTCTTTCATTCTTTGCTAACATGGTGATATACTTTAAACTTTAAATACCTAAAAAGACATTGCAAGTTAAATCTAACAAATCAGATTTTCCGTACAGCTGGGGGAAGGGAGGGGGTGTGAACAAAGAAATCCAATGGAGTGAGTCCTAGCATTTAATAGAAACAACTTACAGAGCATGTTGATATATAGTACCAGTCTAGTGTCTACCTGTTGAAGCTGCAGTCTAAGAGTTTCAACAGGTGCTTCTACAGCAAATAAATAAGGGTTCATTTAAAATACCTGTAATGAAGAAAAGTCTCATTTTGACGGTTTTCAGGGAGGCATTTGTAAAATTTATTGTGGGTTTAATTGTGTGCAAAATAATATATGTGAAGAAAGTGAAATAGGACCAGACAGCTCAAAGGCTTAGAGATTACTTGCCAAAAGGAAATGCTTTGTTGCACAGAGGTTAATCCCTCAGAGTTATCTGCTTTAGATATCATGTTTTATGATGTTTTAACAGCTTGACCTCATGTGACCTCACGTCTCTTGACATCGGCCAAAAGCAATGAGTCTTGTAAACCTAGGCAGAAATCCTGGGGTAATAGATGGACATACCCCCCTCCCACACACGTGCACACACACTTTTGGAGATGCTTCCATTGACTTTTCACATTCTCACACAGTAATTTTTTCCTCAAAGGCCCAATATCCCCAAATATCTGCTACTGCCTGTAACAGTAAACAGCGTGGGTCACCCACCTGCAGTCTATTAGATCCCTCAGTTACATACCAGGTTTTCACAGTTTGATCTCAGTTAAATCCGTCAAGATTAGTGTTTATGATCTATCGTTTTCAGGAGGTTTTCACTATACAACCTCTGCTGACTCCCACATAAAACAGAAGAGTTCTTGTTATTAGTATGTGGCATATTGTCCTCTGGTAACCTCAAATGACGTTTTACGTCCACTTAAAATAAGATGGAGTCCTTTCCTTCATTATGATAAATCCATACGTCATGCATGAAAAGTATTCATTGTCACTTTCTTGAGGTACCGTGTGTCACAAATATACATATACACACACGTAGATGTACATATAAAAGTACATGCAATTGCCAGCATTGTTCTGTAGATTTGTTGTCTTTGGCAAGGAATCAAAAATGGGAGGGAAGGAAATTTGTTAGTCAGTTTGTAAAAAAAAAAAATTGTTACAAGTGATCTATGCAGCATTCAGAGGTATGTAGCAAAAACTGCTATACATGTATGTAAACACGTGAAGGTCATAGATTGATTGGGCAGGATGGGATATACTTACACTTTCAAACGAAAGAGGAAGTGTATTAATTGTTTAGTTTGCTCAAAACAAAAGTGTTTTGGTACTTACCCAGTTAATTACTCTTCCTAAACTTTTGGTTCGTGGAACAAATATTAATGATATGTATTCGTGTGAACCTTCATGACCTAACATTAAGTGAGACCACTGAAACTGTTCATCCAAGAGTTTTACTTCATATTCGTATTAGGCAGTAAGATTGTGTTGTTTGTGCACTTTTCTCAACAACCCCTGTACATTTTAAAATTGCAAAGGAGAATGTTACACCTGTTGGAAAAAAGCTGAATTGTCATGTTACAACTTTTGGAGATTCCACCCGTCTCTCCCCTGCAGTAAATATTTGAAATGGGGGGGGGGGGATTTGCCACTCAAATTCTGAGACCTAATGCAAATACTGTTGTACTTACGTAAAATTTATTATCTTAGTAAATTGTGAATGCTGTGCAAAGAAATGCTGTCATAAAATGAAAAGCAATGAGACTTTACTTGAAGTACTGTACTGTGCAAAATTTTAAGTAGATTGATGTACTGAGGGCAAAAAACTTATGTTATTAGGTTCATGCTATTATTGCTTTAGTGCATTGGAAACTAGCATGTTACATGCAGTGGTGAGATTGTGTTGGGTAGTGGGGGGGGGGGAGGA
Organism: Holothuria glaberrima; assembly: GCA_009936505.3. NCBI lineage: Eukaryota > Metazoa > Echinodermata > Holothuroidea > Aspidochirotida > Holothuriidae > Holothuria > Holothuria glaberrima. The sequence goes on from WURT03152953.1 coordinate 9,801, forward strand.
TGGTAGAGCAAGAGAAACTGGTGGCATGTTGGGTTTGAGTTTATAACGTTGCATGATGCACATCAAGAGAATTGCTATTTTGGAATTTACAGCTTAAAACATGTTCCTCTGCTTTGGAAAGAGTAGGGAAATTGTTGGAAACTGTTTATGAGGGTCCATTATTTAAATTTATTAGAATATTCATATTGCAAACACAAAATAACTCTCACTTTTAGCAACATACTGAACACTGATAAGAGCTATGAAGATGTTTACTTCCTAGTAAGCAAGTCAAACCTCTTGTAGTTTGTGCACCATAGGTGCTCAAGTTTTTTTTCTGTTTTTCTAGAGCATAATATTGGTACTGTAATCCTTCAAAATTTGTGTTTTCCTTAAAATGGACAATTCATAGGATCTACTATATATCTCTGTTTAGGTGTGCACTTTTGAAGCCTCCAATAATGATAAGTTAGTTATAAGTCAGTAGTATTGCCTGTTATAGCCCCAGGCTTCTATGATTGACATTATCAGTTGTTTAAATTAATGGGCCTTTAAGACTGTCAATATTTTGGCCCTTTTCTTTCTCAAGTCTCTCAAAGAGCATACATGTGCATTATTTCAATAGATTTTTTTCATTTGAAAAGCACAAATGCATTGTGCATTATTCAAAGGTAGTTGTATCAATATCTGTATTTATCCACATGGCTAAACCTTATCTTTTAGGACAATTTTGCAAGGACTTTTTGGATACATAATTATTTTGAAAATTCCTGATAGAAATTGATTTCAATAGGAAACTAGGAATGACTTCGAAGTCGTATGTCAACCTGTAGTTCTGAAACTGTGAACAATACTTTTTACAGTACATGCATGTGAGTACTATAAATAATGGTAGATCCAGTACTTCAACAGTCAAGTGTTCTCAGATATGCTGGTTGTTTCCGGCATAGAATTTTGTGATTTGAATTGATTTCATGCTTAGAACAATAGTTACAGTATACAGAATGGGTACTGAAAGCTGTACTTATTAGCTCAACCCATGAAGTGCTGGTCGAGCTTATCTTATACTGTAGAGGGCAAATGTCTGTCTCACTTTTCAAAAGCCTACTCCTTCCTCAGTTGTCGCTTAATCTGTCTGC
>WURT03152964.1:0-10918 GCA_009936505.3 Holothuria glaberrima
CGACTTTTCAACAACTTTTTTCGCCCTAAGGTGGGAATTAGAGAAATATATATATATATATATATATATATATATATATGTGCTTGTGCGTGTGTGTGGGTGAGTATTCAGAGGAAAGAGAGTAAGTGTCCGTATACACTCAAAGCTTAAAATAGCGGGCACATCTAACTGGACGGAGCTTATTTGTTCTTAGTAATCCTAACCTTGTTATTGTTTAACGATATTCATCTATTCATCTAAGGAAGCATAGCACGGAAGAATTTAAACACACCTTAACGTTTACTTTGCAAGCAACAATTGTGAAATGAGAAAAAAAAACAAATAATGACACACACACACTTTGCCAATAAAAACGTGTTCTCCTCAATACAATGAAGGCTTTAAAATTGTTCTTTCAAGATAATGGGATGTATTTGAACATTTTAATTAAAAAAAGGGTCGGACTATGTCTTATTCATTGAATGTGAGCGTAAAATAATGAATGTTTAAATACTGCAGCAGTACTTGGCAGATATATTATACTAATGAATAACGTTTCCATCACTCTTACCTCAATGTGACCCCTTAGTCAATACTGTTAACAGCACAAACGATGTGTTTTATTTAGATCAAACTGCAAAAATAAAGTGTAATTACCCCTATCTTCACCGTTTGCACGAAATTCAGTAGTTGTTTCTTGAATATCGGGAGATCTGTTGCTCTGGGTAACTCGTGCGTCAACAGTTGTGTAGTCATCTTCTGGAACACATACAAGAGATAACCTGTACACCGTTGGCTTAGCACTTATTGAACGAAATTTCCCTCAAAGGTGTTATCCTAAGAAGTTACCACCCTAAAACTGTTTTAAGAGCACAGTTTACACTATATTGCAGAGTTGTTGTGCTCAGTTTCTGATGTGTACGTAGTTGCAAATGTATTTAGTACTGGTTATGCAAAACTAAGTAAAATTTGATCTTATTGTAGTAAAATATTTAATTCACATCCTTCCGCTAGTATAATGGCATTTCGAATTACGTGTAAATGCAGGAACCACTTCTCTATTATACAAGCTCAGCTAGGTCAAACTCCTAACAGCCATGACAGACAAACTTGAAATCAATGTAAAAGGTATGCTTAGCAGTTCTCATTTGAAGGGGGCCATGGAACTGTCCAAATTCAGTGTGTAAGTCAATAGAGAATTAACAAGTGGTGCACCACCTAAATACCAATGAGTTCTCACAGATGCTTCTACGATACACCTAATTTACAAATGCCACTTGTAATATCGTGTAATGAAATATTTCCAAAGTTTTGTGATATGCAACGACATAATTCTATTTCGAATGCAACTGTAAATAAAAAGAAACGGCTACATCTCTGTAAATGCACAAGTTGACATCTTCCGTGTATTTATATTCCATACCGTAGTGTAAAACGGCAGTCTTTGTTCCCTTGTCTTCACGAGTAGTCCGGTATAAGGCAGTTGTTTCGTATAAAATGGACGAGGTGGTAAACAGTGTAGTGCTTAAGTCAGCTGGTGTAGCCATCTGGGACTTACAAAAGAGGCATGACAATTGCATTAGCCAAATTAATCAATATGAGAGTGGAATGTGCTTCCACTTTTTCCAAGACATCTGTAATTAAAATAGTCATTTTGCAATTCGAACGATAAAGGATATTCCACATTGTTTACGTGAGTAAAAAGACGTAGTTTGATAACATTCGAATTTTTAACCGGTGTAAAAGATAACGTTAGAATTAAACCCAATTCACATGTTTAAGATGCGTAGTGTACAACAACTTCATACTACATAATGCATTAATCTGATAAAAATAAAATTGTTAATAAACTTCTCCAAATGATGGAATACCCTTTGGTCCACGCCAGAATACTCCTAGATGGGCAGTGGACACGCACTTATAATTTCAGACTAACAAAATAATTATAAGGTTCTCATTATTTCACTGGTGTTCATGTGACATCCCTCCTCTACTTCCACAGTTCAGAATGCTCTATCCCCCTGAAACATGAGGACGAAATATTTATCCAAAAACTTTGAACACTAATGATAATCCTGAAAGATATTAATAACAGTCACTGCAAGCTTATATAAAATCTGAAAAAAGCGTTATTACGAAAATAATTGTGCACTTCACCAGGACGTAGTATTCCTATACATCCTGTTTATAATTTGACGGAAAATATTGGAACTATAAAACCTTGATACTCTTTTCGCTTGCCAGATGTGGCAACTGCCTTACATTTTTTTTTTCCTTTTTTTTTTCATTAAGCCAAACTGTAAAACCGATCGGTGGCAAAAGAAACAGTAAGACTATGAATTTACAACAACTTGGAGAAAAACACCTTAAAATGTTGAAAAGCAAACCGTAAGTCTCAAAGTACACGAAGATATCTTTTAGAGGTTGGAAAAATGATTCCATTCATCAACTCTTTTTTCATAGTTTACGCCGTTGCTGGGATATAAAGTTTCGAGCTATATTCAGACACTTCTTTCCAAATAGTCGATTGCGTGCAACCATGTTAAGTAGGCCTACTATCGAATCTTGGGTGGCATTTGAAAAACAAAAAAGTCATTTTCGAATAGATCTGGTGTATGAAGTTTTTGAATGTTAAAAGAGATGACATATTCAAATTCTGTCTGGAATTTCCTGAAAATACTAGTGCTTGAAACAATTTACTTTCAAAATCGTTGATTTCTCCGGAAACGGTTATCAAGCTTTCCTTTGTTGGGTCATTTTAAACGCGTTATGTTCTGAATTATTCATGTTGAGTTCTTTGTGGGAAATCTAGTAACATCATCTGTTTTTTTTCAGGCGAACTAAGACGATGGCTCAAAACACTCGAAACATGTGAAAGAATTTTAAAAAATACTACCCCGGGGAATTAAGACAAAGGAATTGTAGGATTAAGGATAATTACTGAATGAACTATCAAAGGCAATGAAGATACTACTAAAGTGACGCATTATTAAGTAAATTACCAAAGATTTAACGTAGTGGTCAGGGGAATGATGCCCTCCACATCTACATCAACACTCCTGGACAACGTAATTGGTGTATATATCTCTGTTTAACCTTCGCTGCAGATTACAACTAAGCCCCTCATTTTGCACATTAATAGACTAGGTTGGCTTAACCAAGGGTAAATGGATTTTTTTAATAACTATCTATCACAAATCCTTCAAAAACTATCATCATTTTCTCAAATCCTTCGCAAATCCCTTCGACCTACGCGTGCCTTCAGCCTCAGTACTTGGATGCTTATTCGCATTATCTTGTACTAGGAAGGTACGTCTATTGGAATAATTTAACGGGAAAATGATTTCATAATCACATCGTTTTATCAGTGTTGCAGTACTCGAGACTCTTTCGGACTCGAGACAGGTCTCAAGTCAAGATTTTAAGGACTCAGACTAGTGACTCGGACTCGTAAGGCAAGGACTCAAACTCGGTCTCGTACAGTCCGGACTCGTGACTAGGCGCTAAATTTCCCGAGACCGGGCTCTAGACGGGAAGAACTATGGAACCACTTTTACGCAATAAATCCGTCGTCACACAGTGCTCCACACGGTATGTCTTTGCAATATGCGCCGTAAAGTGTAGATGATATTCTCAAAGGCCATAAAACGTTAATGGTGTCCTCAATAACTTTCGCCGGTGACCCAGGGGTTTAATCGGGAAGGTTTCAAAGGCCACAGCCAGACGCGAATCCATGATTCTGCCTTTAATTCTCAGTTAGAAATGATAAGCGTTCCACCTGAATCGGTGGTGAGAAGGGGGCCGTCACGTCAAACAGTCCGGTTTCAAAGCAGCACCGAATGGAATAAAGAAGGCTTAACCCTGGAAGCTCTGAGGGTATTAACAAAATAGTGGACACGAACCTGAACAGTTATCTGCGCCATCTGTCATGACATTTAATGCTCACTTAAAGGATGATCCATTCGGCTCAACTCTGGCCTGACAGAGAGGGTAACAAATAAATTGATGTCAGATTCAGTGGGGCAAGTCTTTTTTCTTTTGAAATGTGTATGGCTGTCACGTGGAGAAAGTGCACTGTTTGGCTTTGCTTTATCTGAGCGGAGCGTCACTATCTGATGGGTTGTACAGCGTAACAAAAATATGTTTTGCCAAAAAAAAGCGTCCTAGATCGCCTTGAGAAGCAAGTAACCAGGCTTCAAAAGTTGTATCTCAATACGGTATTCTTTCTTGGGAAATATCATTATTTAGAAATGCACAGTTCATATAAGAAACGGCAAATAAGTAGAGGAAAGAAACTAATAGTCGGCCCATATATGTTTCTCTCAAAGGGCGTTTAGTCTTCTAAGATTTCGTAACTTCGTTCCTACTGGTCTGCCTAGCTCCTCTCATCACCACTGGATAACATACGTCAAACTAAATGACCTGTTTATTTGACTGCAGTGAGCATGTGAGTTGGTGGATGGATTGGAAGGGGGTGTACTTTGCAATTTCACGTTCCAGATTCAAAAGTGTATCAGTGTGCAACCCGGCTATTAAAGTAATAAGTGATATTATGCAAATATGCCCTGCAATAGCATGGGGTAGTTAGGCTCCTTTATATCGCCGTCCAAGTTTTCACCACCCCGTGGACACAAGGACTGTCGAAATTTGGGGAAGCTGTCGGGAAAATTCTGTCGAAGTCCATGGTCTGTTTACTTATTTTGGCTTTCTAAAGGGTCACATTTCTGCGATAAAACCAAAACTTTGCGGAAAGATGTGCCCACTCTTCCAAACCAGTACCAATACTTATGGCTAAACATGGGACAAACCTTTTGCACCTTTTCAAGTAACTTAAAAGTAGAATACATGAAATTTTGTAAATTTGGCGAGTTTCATCTAATTTCGCTAAACTTGGTAGATGTTCACTTGCATCTGTCGTACGGTAAGTCTAGTAACACGAGGAGGGGTGTACAATGTAATCTATGCTCGATAGAGCCCAACTGCCTGGACGATTGACCTACATGAGCTTTAAATAAGTACAGATTCTTTTAAGTGTAGGCCTACCCAAGCAAATTTCGCGGGCTTCTCTGCAATTTCACAGTTAAGATTCCGGAAAAAAAAACATTAAATCAGCGCAGTACGGATAAATTTTGTGCAACACATGACCATCAATGGTGTGGTCTAGTACCCAGCTTTTTATTCAAATGCCCTCTCACCAACCCCTCAACGACATCGGGGCTGTCGGGACTTCGGGTCGCTGCCCCAACCCCCCTCTCGTCTGGGAGTCCGCCCTCCGTCGGGCAAATCCTTCCGCCGCTCCTGATGGAGTAGAGCGATTGGTGATGGTATGTAGGAGTTGAAATTCAAGTTTGGCTAGAAACCAGAATTTTCCACCTGCCATAGCAATCTGCAATAAACTTTAATTGAACCAAGATGAATCCAGACACCTCACTTCTGGCGGACGGCTTTTGTTTGCAAAAGTGATATGTTGTCAGGTTGTCGGCACAATTGTTTTGCTGGCAAATTTATATCCCAAATGCACTCTCTTCACAAGCGTTCGATATTAGCCACCCTTATGAGAGGTAACGGTTGCAGAAATGAGGCACATTCGAAAGGAAGGCGCTCTCAAGTAAAGAGAACAAAAGGTATATCTAGGGGTGCAGGAACATTTACAAAAAAAAAAGAAGCGTCAATATATTCAATAATTCTAATAGAAAATAATAAAAGATCGATCGTTTAAATATGACAACCACCCTACCCAAACAGCCATATCCAAAACTATCCCTCCTACGACGATTTTTCCAATGGACCTATTCGTCAATTTCTGCCTGTCCGGCCAATACGAAGTAAGAAAGGACACAAAAGCAGTACCATGTTCGACATACTTTCAAAGACACCACATAAACAATAAAAGAAAAACATTCGCTCATTACCATTTCAGACCCAGGGCTTAAAGCATAATACACAACAACATCGTATAAAAGGTAGTGTAAAAATTGATCATTTTTAAATTCCTGTTCTTAGTTTACACTTTATCCATATGGAGACTCGGACTAGACGCTTGTGACTCAGACTCGGTCTTCGACTTGAATGACAGTGACTCCGTCTCGGACTCGGCAGGTGAGGACTCGGACTAGGACTCGGAAGGTCGGGACTCAACTACGAAACTGCTTTTTATCTTGGAAATAGGCGTGTTTACAGAGGATTACAATTTTTACTTTTGAGAAAACACAGTAAAAGGCATATTGGTTGGAAATTGGCAATGTCTCCCTGCTTAATCCTGCATGCAACTTTTTCACTGGGTACATTTTTTTCTAAGAGTGCATTCGTTGGGTTTCGTTAACAGTGGTAAAGAGGTCATTTTAAACTTACATAGACTAAGGGCATCTATCAGCCTGGGATCAGTGAAACTATACCAGAAGTAAGTGACAAATATGTAACATATCCTGCACAGTTCGAAGATAGGGATATCTTATTCCTATTACATCAGTTTTCGTTGAGCTTCCCCGGATTAAGCGTAGATGGTTAAAGCTGCTAAACTGTTACGATGCAAAAGGCGTTCTGAAGTATGCGTATTTCTCGTCAGCCCGTTTGATCTTGCTTCAGGCTCACGTAGTCCTCCCTACAAGGTGATGCTGCTTAAAATTCCTGAGGAATGAGAACTCAGCATAAGCAGTGTATGTCATAAGCTTAAAAGGTCTGGAAGGTGCCATTTATGGCAATGTGGTATGCATTTTGGCAAGAATTTTCTGGTAATGCTTATGACGACAACCAATGGTTGCATTACGTTTACAAAGTGTTATGGTGGCCTTTTTGTGCGAATTCCCCAACCCACCTTCCACTTGTATTTTCGTACGGAAAGCTTTGTTTCTCAACCTTCTGTGTTCTAAAGTTGGATGGTCGAGGATGGTGTGATCTAGCACTAGTAAGGTCGAATTTTTTCGCTTGCTTCCCTCTGTGTTCACTTCACGCAAATTGGGCTATCAATGGGATTAGCGTATCGCGCATCATCCTCTCTAGAGCCCCATTCGTCAAACTGGAAGATCACGTACTTACAGATGGTGATCGAACTTAAAATCTTTCAAGCCCATTTCACTTTTGTCACGCTTTAAACTTTTCAAAAGGGGTCACGCCGAATGATCGTAGAAGGGGTAGAAGTACAAGAGTGTACAAATGGCCCTTAAATTCAAGTCAATACATTGTTGCCGCTATTATGTGAGCACAACGTATCAAAAATGCACGCTACTGCACATGCATAAGTGATAGCTGGGAGCATAAAAATTTCTACGTTTATCTACATTTCTGACTCCTTAGGGACTCCAAAGAGCGAACCTGCTAGGAAATGTGACTGCAACTTGCAGAACAAAATTTCTATGAAATATAAATGCGCATGAAAATATCTGTATTTTCCAAAATGGCCTCCTCAGTCATAAGGGACAATGCCTCAATATCCAGTTTTTAAAAATTTCATTCTCAAAAAGTGTGATAAATTTGCTGCCTTATCATATGATATTTTTAGATATGCTATGCAGCATGCCTATATTAAATAACGTTTGCCTTCTGGATCAATACATAATTTACGTAAGTTATTCAGATGAAAATATGTCCATCAAATGTGTTAAAAATACAGGCCTGAAACTCTTACTAAACAAAGAAAAATAATCCAAAGAAATGGTTTGCTACTATTGCCCACCTACCTCGGTCCAGGTGACAGCACATAGTTGGAAAATGCAACTTGTAGAATATAGTTTATTGTTCCAAAGTCGCGTATCAAAAGCTATTGTTTCGAATTACTCTGTATTTGCTCGTTTCTAATTGCACCGCTTTTGTTTTATCTTGTATCACGGCCAGCGTAATTTAAGAAGTAAATTAATACTGTAAAAACAAAACTATTGCAGTCACATCCCCCTCTCGGGGAAATTCCTTCCTCGTGTTGTTTTTACATCAAGTCAAACATCTGTAAAACGATAGATTCACGTTTTTGATCTATGTATATTGTATTACATAGAAGTTACCTCTCTATTTCCTCTTAAGCTCAGCTCCTCAGCACGCTATACTTACATGTGTATTAACATGGAAAAAAGTTATTCCTGTGGTAAAATATTATTTATATATATATATATATATATGTACCACTTTGATGAAGTTATACATAAACGTGCCCACGCATTGAACTGATTAAAGTGAACTAATCTCTGGTTATGCGTATACAATTTTTTTTGCAAATGTTTTGCCATAAATTCAAGACAGAAATCAAAAGAAGTAAATACCTGAAGCGGTTAGATTTATTAGAAAAAAGCATTGATGCAGTTAGTCGAAGGCCTATTTTAAAGACGCTATGTCATAAATAGGTTAGCAGCTTAAAAGAAATCACAATAGAAATTTCTTTAAAGATTCCCTTCAAGAACATCATTAAAAAAATATCGACGGTTGTCTCGTCTTAAACGATACCTACTTTTTCAGATATAGTACCTCGGCCACCTCATTTATTTCAATGTTATTCCATGGAAAACATGGAGCGATTATTTACCATTAATTTACCCTCTTTCTGTAAAGGTCTTTTAATGAGGTCTTTTGTAACAAAGTTCACTGGATATAAGGGTCACTTGTCGTAAACACTGGAACTGATATATAACGATATGTTTTGATAATGCTTTAAGAAAACTGTGTTCATTCGTTACGAAACAAAGAGTTGGTTATTCATAATAAAAATGTTTTTTCGAAAACAAAACTTTACTATTTACAACAATAAAAAGGTTGAGATGCTTACAAAAGATCCACAAACTGAAGTATAAGAACAACGGCATTTTATTATTCATTACGTTCATTGTTTTGGGCGGACATATCGTCTTTACGAATAACTACCATTTTGGACTTCAAATGAACAGCATGCGCAACAACTACACGCATATTTCAGTTTGCTGGACAGTTTGTCGGCCCGGCGTACTTTGTACCAAAATTGGGCCCAGTTGTATAAAGAGTTAAGATTGACCCGAAGTTTGATCTATTATGCGACTGTCCGATTGAATTCAAACTTATAATCGAGGGAACAAATTCGTTTTTAAACATGGGCCAGATTAGTTTTCATCGGGTACATGACCTTCGTTCCAAATGCCAACACGAATGACCGACACCCAAGGTAACAGTTTGAAACTTTGTGATTGCATACTACTAGGTCCTGAGAGTGAGGACACACAACGATATGCGCCTTCCCTTTAAAATATTCAGGGTATCAACATAGTGAAATTCTTACTCGGAATTTGTGACCTGATGTTACCTACCAATTGTTTACAACCAATTCACAGATATCTACTACACTAGGAACTGAGGACCCAAAGATGTCTCGGGATGAGATTAGCAACCCGTTAGATTTTCGATCTTGCTTGATATATCAAGGATACTTTTTATAGTATCATTGGCAAATTCGCTCTGTTTCAAAGTTTTGTTATCATGTTACTTTTAGCAAATCAACAACGCTAGTATGAGTATCGGGCCTACCAAAGGTTTCGTCTCACTTTTAGTATAAATATCGAGCGTATGCAGTACAGATTATGACAATCTTTTACGGAAAATAACGGATACCGACCAAGAATTTAAAAATTATCATCTAGTGGGGAAAAAGTAAAAAAAAAATGTTGGAGGAAAAATGTAGCTAATAAATTGCACCTTACGAAACATTCATCCCCTATTTTGAACTGTAAAAAACTGAACCATAAGGTCAAACGTTAATTTTTTCCCAGCTTACTAGTTAAAACCTTTCGGAAACTATGCATGTTAAAATAACTGTTAGTTCTAAAGAAAATCCTGATGTGGAGGTACAATGACTTTACCGCTTAAATTTTGTACACAGCGGTTATCTAACATAAACAAACGCAACTTAACTGTTGCTGATAACAGTCGAATACAGACTTGTCATATTAAACTTAAGGGAAATTTGTTAGAAAAAAAGGTAAGGCAAACTGTATTAAGATTATACACAACCTACAAAAATACATAGATATCTAAAACTATTTTAAAAACTTTACCAATGGATTATCTTGTCCTGCTGGTTTATTCACAATTAATTTACTTGAGGAAATTTTTAGTTTATTGCAGCATAATATATTTCGATTAAATGAGAAGGGTTGTCCTGCAGCGTTAACTATTATAGGCCGTCTTCCATGGATTTTTTTCTCTTGTTTTGCTCACTGTTTCTGGTGAGTGGGCTATCTTCGGCTCAAAGTATGCGGAAAAATTACAAAATGCAGAATTTGCTTTGCCAACAAACAGATTCTTGCACCACACTTTGAAAATTGACAAAAACTGCCTCAATTTTTTCAACATCCGAATTGCGTGATTACCAGGAACCGACCAATCACAGAGCAGATTCTCGTGACCTTTTGACCCCAGCTCGCTTTGTTCACATCTGCCGTAGATGTGTAGGTTCCATCTAGTGCATAGCGCCTACCCTATATATGCATTGACCTAGTACATGATACTACGTTACAGGCTTCTGCCGGGCCATTTAATTACGTGTACATAGAGGCTTCGCTCGTGTTGATGGTAAGGATCGCGCTCCCCATATTCATTAAATCAAGTTTATACTGTAAAGTGATTGAGTGCAAATAAGTAATACTCGTCTGATTGCGTCGCAGAATTATAGGATCTTACTAAGGCTTTTTTTTCCATCGCACAATGTGGCAAGGCCTAACGTTAAGTCGTTAACGCTAGGCCAGGCTAGCCCTTGAACAGGGTTGTGCATTTACGTTACATGGCCTAGGCCTAGGCACAATAGTCTCCGTGATGTCGAGTGTAATGTACTGCCTAGGCCATGTAACATAATGCACAGCCCTGTTCAAGGGCTAGGCTATTCCTTAAAGTCATGGTATTAGCCAAATGTTAACTTAATTATTGTAACATAAGTCTAGAGAGAGAACGTCATCCCCAAATCCCCAGAAATATATGGTTAAATAGTAGCCCC
>WURT03152975.1:0-10918 GCA_009936505.3 Holothuria glaberrima
TCTGTCCCCCAAAAAGTTTTTCTAGGGTGTTAAATTCGTAGGGTAACCTCCTCCGCTGGGATTCCCCTTGAATTAGTAGTGTGTTACCTTCACAGGCGTATGGGAATATATTTCATAACGAAGGGGCTGTTTCACCTGAAATTTTCCCCGCACTGGTAAATAATCATAGCGTGAACTTGGTTGTGCAAAACTGGATATTCTGCCCCGATATCGAGATGTGTACTCGGGAGAGCTGCTGACCCCAGCAGAACCTTGCCTCAAACTCTTATGCTATATCTCCCGACTGTGGCGGATCCAGAGGGGTGCCGTGGGTGCACTTGCACCCCCAGATTTCATCTAGTCTTGTTTTTAATTGTGCCCTTAATATTCTATCGCATGACTTCTCACTGTTGCTCTCCGACCTTGTCACGGTTTTTATAAACTCATAAATCATATTGAGAGCACGATTTTTTTATGTAAGTCCTTCAGATGGACGACACTCTCCCACAAAGGGTGAATCTATTATCTAGTGCACCTCCTAACAAAAATCCTGGATCCACAGCAGCCCGACTATTGCTGTCTCTTTTTTCGAAGGCTTTACACGCTGATAAGAGCAGGTTATTTAGTGGAAAGCAGGGGGAGACGGGAGTTTTAAACCAGTAAGCGAGGAATCATAACTTAGTTGGGTATCATGTCGTACTTTTGTGGCGAAAGAGGAACTTTCGTGATTTTTCAACTATGAAGACCACGTATACCAGGGACTCTCTGCACGTACCCCTGGGCTGCCGGTTCCTACCCTCTTAATACCCATGGGTTTTCCTGCTTCGAGTCCTGTAAAGTATTTCCGTCATGACGTTCGATAAACTGAAAACTGTTTTTAGCAACACGTTTTTTATTTTTGATATCTTCGTCTGTATTTTGAGAAAGAAGCGGAAAGAACAAAATACACAGTATACAATATAGTTCTGCCTATTGTATGCTAATAGCGTTTTCACAAGTTTGTATCCTCCAACGAATTTTTGAACTAAGGCCAACCCTTTCGCTTTTACTTTGAGCTGCACTAAGAGCTGAAGATAAATTTCCATGGATAAGTTATGTACCTCTTAGTTTCGTGACATCTCACGTGACCCGAAAGAACCAATCATCTATGGCTCTGTCGAAGTGATATCGTACAAACCATTTACTACCATACTGAAAATACCGTTACCCAGTAGTGAGACTGAAACCCACTGGCAGTTTTAAATTGAGGAATATCTTTCATGAAGTTTGATATTGCTTATTTTTAAAGTTTAGCCAAATTCTCGAATTGAAGTACAGTGTCGGATTGGTTGAATTTAATTGGGTAGGGATATGAAACTGGGCCGCGCGTCACTCCTGCACTAGTTGTTCCAAGCCCCCGGACCCCTAATATTACAACCATTCACCCCCTCCCCCATAATGGACATTGTTTGAATTCCTTTCCACGACTGAGACATGCGGTTGCACGAAATGGCCAAGGTGTTGAGCATTTACTGCAACGCAGTTTTAACTATAGGCTACTTAAAGGTTTATAGACAACACGAAATCTTAACACTGTGTTGGCAACCTTTCAGTTTTACATTTTCATCCCCAAGGCAACCAGTCCTTAGTATTTGTTTATTCTCAAAACGTGATCACAAACCTCATTATGCGCCTTTTAATAGTAAGTACGAAGGTCTTCCTGGAAAAAGAAAGCCACGGTCACATTTGTCGGCTTTACAAATGACGGTTAATAATATTCTTATTAAAGATGAAACTGTTGTAATATGTGCGCAGAGAGTTGCAAAAGCTATGTGAAATCTTAGCGGCGATACTCTTCGCAAAATGGATTGCGTTGAATTTCATAAATATCTTAGGCCTATATACACAATGGTTAATATTAGTTTCGTTATTCCTTTTTAAAAATTGGATTATTAATTTACTTCTTTTCTACGTATGTAACCATGTAAAGTGAAGCTTGTAAATTCAACAAACAGGATTTGCGATCAAGTCAATTAATTATAAACGACGAAACAATTTTTGAACCAATTTCCCAGAAACTAGTGACGTGATGCGTCATTTATTAGAGGGCGCCTTTCCATTTTCGTTAATTTCCTTAATATAACACAAACCATAGCCTCACACTGCACTACCTTTTACCTTAACTAAAAGTGCGGTTGCTATTGTGAAACTGATGGACAAAACTGTACGTTCTTTCCAAACAGAGCGATAAAATAGCAAAGTATTGTTTCAGAGGGGATTGAAATAACTGATAACTTGGCATTAGTTTCTAGACCGATAGCGTGAACTTTTGCTGAGCAATACTACGCTATGTAGTATGATTATGTTTACTTTGGCGGTTTCCAACACACTCCGGCATATACCAACAGCATGGATTGTCCGTGTGGGCTCATAGTCATTTTGAAACTGAATAGCTAATAAGGCAAAAAATATCAACGTTGATTCACAGCTTAAAAGTTACTGAATAATCGGTACATGTGAAATGGTGTCATCCCAATTTAAATTTCTGTACCAAGTTATGCTAATTCATGTGTGGTTAATTTTGATTTTGTGACAAAACGTGAATTGCTTAAAATATGCGAAACCTCCTAAGTTTTCCTTTGATGTGTGCTGTAGCATTTGAATTTTGATAAACGAAGTTAAAGGGAAAGAAATGAAAGGAAAATTGATGGTTTTTCCCCAAATTTCAAAGAAAGACCGCAGTATTTACTGTTAACGTCCTTTCAATAGTCATTCAATCCTTTTGTCCAATTTCTCCTTAATTTTTTTCTGGGCAAAATACTATTTCCTACAAACAAGAGTAACACAACAATAAGTACGGTGTTGATGTAATGCCATGTTGTGGGTGGGTCTATACCATAGCGGACCCTTAACTCATGTATCCGACAGGAATGATATAGGCCACCGTATAAGGGTAAATGCAATCACACAAATATGAATAAGTATATTCTAGTATTCTATTTAACAAATGGTTCTTTTAATTACGCGACAATGCAGAGAATTGTTATCAGTGGCGCATTTTGGGGGAACATTGGGCCATAATCCCTTCCCTCACTGGTACTGATTTTTTTAGAATCTGAAATATATAAATTCTTGAAACCGTAGTCTACTTCAAAGGTAGCACATGTGGCACCATTGCATGGACACCTAATATTTCAAAAAATCTTCAAAAGGGAAGGGAACCCCTTAGACCCCTCTCCAGGCCGTTGATCACTGATCATACTGCATGCGCCCCGTGAGAGAAATCCTGGCTACGCCACTGATTGCTATAATGATGACCTCCTTGGTTTACCTCTTACATGACTTACTGGGGTTGAAAACATTACAGAAGATACATGTATGGGAATTAAGAGGAGCCTTGCAATATTTAATACGTTTCAAAATAGGACTGGATGACGCTGGATCCTATAAGGCGCCGTATAGAGGCGTTTTCCAAAATTTTGTTGAGGAAATGAATTAAATCGACGGTTACATTCAGTGCAATAATTTCGAGAAAGAAAAAGCAAGTTATCCTTTTCAAGAATACGTTGGATACATGATGTATACAGTGGAGTGATAATAACTGTTTGATATTTGTAGTTACATGTTTTTGTTGCTTACAGTACTAACCTACCACGCACCCTTACCAACGGGGGTGGGGTTGCATCCCTCAGCTCTTCCCCATCGACCGCCTATGATCAATAAAAAATTTTCTTTCAGAAGCACAAAACGTCTAATTTGTAAGCCATATGTTTGTATGTGCTTATAACAATGCGCGAGTCTCTTCGATGACTTATGAAAAAACAAAATACTAGTCATACGTGGTTTTGTACTTGAGGCACTTTATTTCAACGAAAAACCTCCACCCGAGCGTTACGACCTAAAACTGAACTTGCGGGCATTTTTAAATGTTCAGCACTAAAACCACTCTGATTCTTAAAGTACTGCACATACAAATACCCCACTTGACCAAAGACCGGATGTGTAGTCGGAAGGAGTTTTTATGTAGTACATGAAAACATACAGGTAGGGAGATATTGTTTTTTCATCATTATTACATTATAATGGATTAGTTCTGAGTATCACCAGTGGCCTACCTTCATATAGCTGCACGAATGATTCTTGTCAAGCCACCCATCTCAGTCATTCTCGAAAATGGGTCGTAAAACAAAAAGATTTAGGAGGAAATTGTGGGTTACGGTAAAACGATATACAACCGTTTAGTATATTCGTGATACTCGACAGGTTGGAGGGCTAGCACCGGCTATTGTTTTCTTGATCTTTCTCGTGTGCTTCCTTTTGTTTTTTTTTTGCAAGGTTATTTGAAGGGCTGTTCTTGCCATGCCAGACAATGCCAATTCTCCCAACTAAGCAACTTGTATAGCTCCTCCCATAGGCTAACTGTATAAAGCTCTTCCTTGTGTAGACACAAACCTATTTTATTGTTTGAGGCTATGTCGTAGTGAACATAAAAGGCCATAATGTGTAATTCAAACACTCTCTTTGCATTGAGTGGAATGTGAGCTGCTCAGCATCTTTTGAATTTTCAAACTTTGATGTCAATCAAAGAGCAGACACTAACTGAGAATTTTGATTCCCCACACTGAAAATTTACTTTATGGTGACGGGTGTATATCTTTAATTTACTGCGACGTGTCCTTGCTTGTAAACAGAAATTAACCTTAGCGACAGGAAATTACTTTTGTTTCAAAATTCAAAGTCATGCATTGTTCTTCTCAGAACTCTGGGTCTGTCGATTTAGTTTTAGTGACGTCATAATGTTGAATAATGTAGTTAATTATGCGGCAAGCTAGTTAGTATACGGAGAAGACGAAGACGAGAAAGGGAAGTACAATTACGGCGAGTAAAAACGATAAAATTTTAGATTCTGTGAATTCTTTGTAACGTCATCTGCGGCAAACATTTTTGTTATATTTTACTTTTAAGGGAAAAGGAACACAATAAAAACAAAAGTCTCCTAAGATAAGTTACATTTGAAACATGACACATACTTTCGACTGGTATTGAACAAAAATTGATGGCGCAATTTACACTGCTGATAGGACTAACTTTTTGTAAAGAGTGAAACGTGTACTTTTTTATGACTCCCGAAAGTTGCGCATAGTCCACTTCTGAAAAGAAATATATACATAAAAAATTAATTAAAAATAAGTGATTAAAAATGAAGAAATTAGTGTCATAGGACTACATGCGTAGGCCTGTATATCAATATATACCTGTTTGCAGTTTGTTTATGAAGCTTTGAGTGATCGGTCCGTATTTTTCTTTCAGTGTTGATTTGATAAAGGGAAGAAGCAGTTTGCCCTGAAAACTTGCCTTATTAGCTAGCCAGTTATGGTATGAATTGTGTCATTAAAACGAAACGCTTTGCCGTAAAATGGGTGACAATTTTTTCGGATAATGCATTTTTTCTTGGGCAAAAGGTCATTTGCCTACATGTACATTCAGACAGTATATAATAGGCCAAGCGTCTTCAAGCTTCGCTCTTTAAAGGGTACTGTTTACCCACAGGTTTCTGCTATATTTAGTTTCATGTTTATTGAAATAGGTTACATGTCAAAGACGGCATGGGGTAAACGAGGCAGCCTGGTGCAGCTCATACACATGAGCTGGATCCTAAGCTGATCTGATGTGATAGGCATGATAGGCCTAAGCATCGCCAGAGTTGGGGAAGAAAAATCAAATTGATAACTAGGGCTGTAATACCCGAGTCCAGACTCGGGGTCAGCCTCCTCACTCGAGTCCGTTTTCTTTTTTGTGCTGTAAATGTACCGAAATGTGAGGTCCCAGAATTGAAATTGGCCCAGAACGGATTCAGCTAGACTTGAACTCCGCAAATATTACAGTAAGATGTTACATTGTTATTGGTGGGGACTTAATACACAAATGGTCATACACAGTCAAACAAGTTACAGAGTGGGCCAGCAGGGGAAGACCAGGTAAGTGGGGCCATATCCCCTTCCAGCCGGGAAAGGCTCCCCCTCCGTCGGGGACATTTTCCAATTTCGTCGAGGTGCCTTGAAGTGTGCGGTAAAATATGTAATCCCTACGACGCCCAGTCGTCCTGACGATTTATCGTACTTGATTTTGCTTTCAAGTAGGGCAGATTCATTAATAAAAACCCAAAATTTTCCAATTTTTCTGAATAAAACCCCAAATTTGAAATTTTCTTCTCATAAAAACAGCATTTTCTAATTTTCTTCAAAGGAAACCTAAGAACCAAAGATTTTACGTTCTACATGTTTTCGACAGCACGTCGCTGTCGGGGCTCCCGGATCCTTCCTGGTGGCCAGAATATGAAACTGACTTCTAAAAGTGACATATATTAGGTAAATTGCACTTGAAAATAGTACTGAAGAAATTTCCGTGATATGATAATTTCTCAAATAGCCGGGCTCGCATTTGGCCCGGAATGAGGAACACTGTAATCGGAATTGACTCGGAATGGTGGTCACTGGAATCGGAATTGACTCGTAACTAGGTTAGGTGGATTCGGATAGCCTGTTCATAACATCAAATCATTTCTTGTTAAATCACAATTTTACTTGATTCTTGTTTAATCATTCAATCCAAAATCTTAAGAAAATAGACGGAAGGAATTGAGACCCCGCGATAAGCACTGAAAGGAAATGATTACGTGCATGATGTAGTGCTCCCTTCAGATTTACGTGACTCCAGTCGATGAATTTCACTTTTATTGAAAGCAAACTGAGCAAAGCAGACTAGCACTTATGGACTAATTTCGAAAATACCACACTCTAAACAGAAAACAGTGAAATTCACTCAAAAAAGGAGTGCACTCTGGGACCACTCCTAGTAAGAGTGAATTTCTCCCGGGGTGGAGTGAAAATTCACTCCAAATAGAGCGATATTTCATTCCATGTGAGTGAATTGTCGCTCTGTTTGGAGTGAATTTTCACTTCACTCCGGGTGAAATTCACTCTTACTAGGAGAGGTCTCAAAGTAAACTCTTTTTTGGAGTGAATTTCACTCTTTTCTGTTTAGAGTGCAGATGTGGATCCAGAAATATTAAGGCGGTCCCCTCCGGGAAATCTCAAGTGCACCGAAGGCATGCACCACGAGCGCGAAGCCCTATAGTTTACATAAGTAGAGTCCAGATGCCGGCGTTAGGTCCTCTGGCGGGGTCCAGGGGCGAAACCTCGGTGGGTGGCAGGGGGATCCCCTGAAACTCGCGATATTGCATATTAAAAGCTCACAAAACGGCTGTTTAGTGGATTTTATATCATTTCATCTTTTTATGAAAATCGATGTTAATGGCTCAGCAGAGGATACTTTAAGGACACCTGGTGTGATTCGGGGCGAATCTGAGGTTATTTCAAACTTTGGACGCTTGTATTAAGTGCGATATGTACATTTATTCAATTTAGATTTTTTTTCGCAATGAGTGTTTTATTTTCGCTCTAAGGTTAGTCGGGTATGGATAGGCTGTAAAACATTTGTGACGGAAACCAATTAAAATACGTCGATCACTTATCCTTTAAGACATTTCACCCCACCCCCTGTAGAATTGTTTTGCTTAACTTCATTTGGATAATTTCAAGATTTCGATTGGAAACAGTTTGCCGTGCACTCGCTCCCATGCAGTACCTGTTGGGACCACTATTTGTCGCTCGTAGTACTTTTTGCAAGAGATTCCAGTCAGCAGGGGGTGGGTACAGAAGTCCGCCCGACCAGTGGCGCCTACAGGGGTTGGTAATTGGGTATGCACCATAGACGATGTCGTAATCCCACCCAACACAAACGCAGAGAGTCGGTGTAAAGCTTGGATGTCCGTGCCTACGATAGTTTGCAACCTGCGCGGATCCTTCCTTTCTCCCTCGTGCAGAGGTGCCGCACTGGGGGAGGAAGAATTTTTTTGTTCATTTATTGTGGCTAAGATTAAAAATTGAACTATCTTTGGCAAAATTTCGAACTGATATTTGTTAAAAATTCTTATACTTTATTGTTCTTTTTATGTTGGTTATAAGGGATGGACCCCTCAGAATGTTTTGTTTATGGAGGGCGGTGTTTATGCAAAATGAATTAATCACATGTCCACAACGTTTGATCATTTAGCAGTTTTGCGATATTTTATTGGCTGTGGCATTGGACCTGTCCAAGGAGTCACGCATGGGGTCACAAGACCGGCACTGGGAAGCTCTGGGGAAATTACAGAACGGTGACGGATACTAACATGAGCAATGATAATTCAGAAGATCAGGGTGCAACGGGGAGTGAGGGAGAAGTAGGAATAGGGTCGTGGATTTAGAAGTGTGTACATGTTATAACGTGACATTCACCGATAATTGATGTCTGTAAACTGGTCTTGAATATGCTTTCAAAAACTAAACTTCCCAAACTTTGAATTCAAACTTTCAATCTTTCAATTAATGCTACAAACCATGACAAGTGTTACCATATAAACTACTCACTGTGCTGTGTTGCCCTATGTGATTTCCTCTTGATGCAAGGACACTACAGTTTGGAGGTGTACCTTTAATTTTAGGATATTTGTTTTGGCCAGAATAATATTCCGCCATGTTATTGCCCTAATTATGGTCATAAGATACAGAGTGACAACATTTAACTAGGTTTACCTATACAAACCACATAGACTGGCCACGCCTTTTGTATGTTTCACAGACCTATGCCACCAGTGCCACCATTAGTTACTTGTGTGGGTGGTACCGATGTAATCCCTTTGTGTAAAGACTTTCCATAATCACAAAATTCCCGTAACCCTCTTGGGCGTTGTGATTCTTATTGTTATATGTCTTTAGTTTTGCTTCTCATCATGTATTATTTTGTCAAGTTTCTTAATTTTTAGATTTCCCTTCCTCACGATTTTAAAAGAAGCAATAGCCCAGGATTTCCTGCCTTTCATGTCCCCGCACTGGAAATTTATCAATAAATAGTATCACTTTTGTAAACGTGACTACTGGCTAAGGTGAAAAAAGCAAAATAAAAGCTGATCTAGTAACTTAGTCTCTAGTTACATGGAACTTGCAATGATCCGTAGTGCAAGACCAGTTTATGGTTACAAAGTTGAACCTTTATCAACCCACACGAAAATGATTCACTTTACGTTTTAATGGGATAAATCAATGTTCAAGGTTTAAATCTCTAATGACATACATTGTCATAGCAACGAAATTCCCCCCTATTCCTTTATCACTCATTTGATAATTTTATTTTAGATTTCGCGTATCAGAATTAATGGAATGTTAATCATGAAAGTTTTGTCAATATCTTTGCAGGATGCACTACAGTTTAAATTTAAGCAATGACAAGTTAGGGGCAGTAAGCCAAGATTTGATCTATCTCATTAGCCATGTTAGATTTTTTAGGGGTCAAACCCAAAACAGAAAACGTTATTACGAACAGGGGCGTAGCCAGATTTTTGGTGTGGAGGGCAAAGTCGACTCATCGTCCCCATTCTTGACAGTCGTCCTGGGGGAGGTGTCCCCTCCCCTTTTGAAAATTTTTTGCTGTCTCGAAGGGCTTAGATGCAAAATGTTGCTATATTTTGCTTCTTTTTACACTAGATCCCAGTGATCTCCACGGATAAGTTTAGAGGGGCTGCCCGTCCTCCGAGTGAAAATGGCCGCTCGTCATATACACTGTAAAAAATTTCTGTAGATTTACAGAACATAAAAATAAAGAAAAACATAGAGAAAACAGAAAAAGTGCTGTCAATTTGTTTCCAAAAATTGACAGCACTTTCCGTTTCCTCTTTGTATTTCTTTATTTTTTGTTCTGTAATTCTACAACAGTCTGAAGACAATTTTTACAGTGTAGCATGAAGGAAAACTTTCAAGAAGCTGTTTTTCTGTACAACTGTGATCAATCACACTGATTATCAACAAACATTACACGAATTGCTACAGACTCTCCCACTACATATACTTTGGAATTTGCAACCCACAGCTTTTTTTCTTTTGGCCATATTACAGTATGCTCATGGACAACGTGCTCACAGCTTGGGTTTTTTCTCTCCTTCACTACTTTTTCAACATCGCCCGTCGCGTCCCCAAAATTTCTGTGGAGGTCACTCTGTCACTACCCCCTTCTGGCTACGCCACTGATTACGAAGCCAAACAAATATTGAAACTTTCTACATAAATCTAAATTAAGAACTGTGTTAGACCTGAAATTGACAATTTTCTAGTTGAAATCAAATGAAGAAACTAAATATTGATTAAGATTCTGTTCATAGGCGTATGAAGCTGTTCTCGATTGGTAGAAAGAGGAAGGAGGGAGGGGTGAATGTTGTTTCGTCCTGACGAGGAGGTCTAAGGGGAATGGTCCCCTCCCTATGGAAAAAATTTTGGAAATTGAAGGGTGCTTGGATGCAATTTGGTGCAATATATTGAGCAAATTTTAAGCAAAATTACTGCAAATTTTGATATTTTTTTTTTTAAAAAGAGGGAACAAATAAGGTTCATCGTCCTTGAATGGGGGCGGGGGTGGCATATTTTTGACTGACGGATTTAACCCTCAACCCCCCCCCCCGCTTCCTACGCTTATGTTTCTATTAAATAAGTTAAAAAGATTCAAAATTATTAAAAGGCATAGAGAATGTGTTGGCGACAGCAGCTCACACACTGACAGGTAAGTGGAAACAAAGTAAACAAAGAATGTACAATTATTGCAAATTCTTTATTTCCTTGTTTCCACTTGAAGTCATTGCATGAGCTGCTGTCGCCGTGTTGGGGCATCTTGTTCCTTTGTATGCTTGTTACATTCTGCCTGAAGATGGTCTCGTGAGTGAACCGAAATATAGCATCATGTATCTCAAAATAGTCGCTCTCCTGTCTTTTCTTCTATCTGTATGGACCACACCCATATATATATAGGTCGAAAGGTAAATAGTTGTACATTCGATCTTGAATTTTATATACCAATCCCAGATAGAGCATAG